>BQKN01054814.1:0-37203 GCA_022839385.1 Asparagus kiusianus | reverse complement strand
GCCAAGACCAAATCGCCTTTCTTGAAAGTTCGTTCCTTAACCTTTTTATTATAGGCTTTGGAAATCCGAGCTTGATATAGTTCGATCTGCTGCTTAGCTTGAAGTCGCTTGTCGTCTAGGGTTTCAAGTTCTTGCAGGCGCCGTTGATGCTTTTCTTCTTCTGTTAGCCCCGTCGTGATAGCGACTCTCAGAGAAGGAATCTGAATCTCTAGTGGTAATACGGCTTCACAGCCATATACCAGCGAGAATGGTGTAGCTCTTGTAGGGGTCCTTACCGTTGTGCGGTAAGCCCACAAACATTCGCCGAGTCTTTCATCCCAATCGCGTCTACTCTTGGAGACAAATTTCTTGAGAAGTTTCACAATGGTTTTGTTGAAGGCTTCTGCAAGACCATTCGCCGGCGGATAATATGCCGTAGATGCAACGCTCTGGATTCTGAACTTGTCACAAAACCTCTGGAACCCAAAACTGACGAATTGTGTCCCGTTGTCATGAACTATCCGCCTCGGGACTCCAAAACGGTAGACAACATGGTGTTTGATGAATTTGATTACGTTGGAAGTTTTGACTTCTTTCAACGGGATTGCCTCCGCCCACTTGGAGAAATAATCGGTCACAGCCAGGATAAACCGATGTCCTTTAGAAGTCGGCGGAGAAATTGGACCTACGATATCCATGCCCCATTCTTCAAATGGCCATGATGCGAATGTGGGATGTAAATTCCCAGGTGCTTGGTGGATGAAATCCCCATGAATTTGGCACGCGTGACAACGTTTAGCGTAGTCAACCGCGTCTGAGAACATCTTTGGCCAGTAATAGCCAATTCGTCGGAGGCGATCCCCTAATTTAGCTCCGGGCTGATGAGCTCCGCACATCCCTTCATGAGCTTCCTTGAGGGCCTCTTTTGCTTCCTTTTGAGAAAGACATCGGAGCAAAATACCGTCATGGGATTTACGATACAGAGTCTGAGTGACTGTATTGTAATAGAATCGGAGGGCCTTTCGTTTGATGCCGGCCGCTTCCTTGGGGTTGTCAGGCAAGATTCCGTATAAGACATAGTCAACATATGGAAATCGCCAATCTCTAGACTCGAATTCTATAGAGGTCGTACAGACTTCCTCCGTCATTGTCTTGTCTGAGCTTTCCTCCTTAGGAATCTTGGAGGAGTATAGTTCACGTCCTGAGACTGGGATTGTCGTTTCGGTTCCTGGTGGTAATGCCAACGAGGTCGCTAATGAAGCCAAAGCATCTGCGTAAGCGTTCTGGGCTCGTGGAATGTATTCGATAAAGAATCCCTCGAACTGCTTAGCTTGCTTCAGCACTGCGAAGTAGTATGGGATTAAGTCCTCATGACGTACTTCGTATTCCCCTCGGACTTGATTTACAATGAGCTGAGAATCACCATAAGCCTCAAGGCGCCGAATATTGAGTTCTTCGGCAAGTCGCATCCCTAGTAGCAACGCGTTATACTCAGCTACATTGTTGGTACACGGTTCGATTAAGGAAAATCCTCTTGGGATTACGTGATCGTTAGGCGATACGAGCACCACTCCTACTCCCGCAGTAATCGCTCCGTGAGGGTTTGCTCTAGACGCGCCGTCAAAGAATAGTTTCCACACTTGTGTAGATTCTTGAGCAACACAAGCTTCGGCGATTTCGTCGGGCAACTCTTCATACAACTTAGATGTCCCTGGCACCGGGTGATCGGCCAAGAAATCTGCCAATGCTTGACCCTTGACTGCCTTTTGGGGCGTAAATTGCATGTCGTATTGTGACAAAAGAATGGCCCATTTTGCAAGCCGACAATTCAAAGACGATGGTTTCGTCATCAGGACTCTCAAAGGATTCACCTTCGAGATGACATGAATTGTCTGTCCAACTAGGTAATGTCGCATCTTTTGAACCGCGAATACCAAAGCGAGACATTCTTTCTCGACCGGGTTGTACCGATGTTCGGCTCCCATCATGGTCCTGCTTAGATAGTAGATGGCTTGCTCATGACCTTGGTCGTCATTCTGAGCCAATAATGCTCCTAAAGAATGTTCCATGGCTCTCACGTATAATAGGAATGGTTTTCCTGATATAGGGGCCACGAGAACCGGTGGTTGTGTGAGATATTTTTTGATTTCTTCAAACGCTTTTTGACATTCCCCATCCCACACAAAGGACACTCCTTTCTTCATGAGCTTCGAGAAAGGTTGGCAGCGTCCCGAAAGGTTAGATATGAACCTCCGGATGTAGGCTAGTCTACCTTGCAAACCTCGAAGTTCTTTGAGGTTCTTCGGCGGTTGCATGCCTTGGATGGCACGTACTTTTTCTGGATCAAGAGAAATTCCCTTGGAAGTGACAATAAATCCCAGGAATTTTCCACTTGATACTCCGAGAAATGATTTTGTTGGATTCATCTTCAGCTGATGTGTTCGCATGATTTCAAACATCGTTTTCAGGTCTGTAAGATGATCCCCTTTATGTTGGCTTTTCACTGCGATGTCGTCAACGTAGCATTCGATCTTCTTACGCAGATGTTCGTGGAAGATAGTGTTCATTGCACGTTGATAGGTTGCACCTGCATTTTTCAGGCCGAAGGGCATCACTGTGTAGCAATACACCCCCAGCGGTGTTCTGAATGCAGTATGCTTCTCGTCGTCCGGGTGCATTTTGATTTGATTGTACCCGGAGAAACCGTCCATGAAAGACATTCTTTCATATCCGCAGGTGTTATCGATCATAACATCCGTGATAGGAAGTGGAAATTCGTCTTTTGGACAAGCTGCATTAAGGTCGCGAAAGTCAATGCATATCCGGACCTTACCGTTCTTCTTGGGAACTGGAACAATGTTAGCCACCCAGTCTGGGTGTTGTTCTTCCCTGACAAAACCTGAGTCTATAAGCTTTTTCACTTCCGACTCGATTGACTCCATGATCTCTGGACGAAACCTACGTTGTTGTTGTTTAACGGGTTTTGCATCCGGATCGATATTGAGACGATGTGTGGCCACTTTTGGGTCAAGCCCGGGCATGTCTTCATAATTCCAAGCAAAGACATCTATATATTCTCGGATGAGAGATATAAAATCTTCTTTCTCGGACGATGATAAAGCTTCGGCTATGAAAATAGGCTTAGGATCATGTTCATCTCCCATGTTAACCTGGACCACTTTATCTTCAGTGGGTGGTTCACGTTGTTCGAATCGCATATCCCATAAGATGTTAAGACGTTTGATCCAAGGGTCATTGGTCGATTCCATTAACTCTTCATCATTCCCTGCATCTTCATCTGGATGGCCAACTGAAACCATATTCACGGTCAGATTTCTAAAAAGAGATCCGATACTGACATCGGACTCGTATGCAGATGTTCGGGATGAGTGGTCCTGACGCAGATAGTTACTTATTTCATTTTCCGAAACAGCGGGAGGCGTGACAAATCCTAAACCTCTTCTAGTCTTTTGGTAGTAATCTGGGGGTTTCCCTTCGGGGGTTAGGGACATTCGGATTGGTGTTCGCCTTCCTTTTCCGAAGTTTAGACCTTGCTTTTCGTCAAAGTCATACCCCATTTGTTTCATTAACCGGAGAGAGTTAGGTTCATGATAATGGAATTGAGGAACTCCATCGTCTTCCTCCGAACTTCCTCGTTTGAGTTGTATCGGTTTGACTTTTCCGAAACAGATCGGCTTCCGCCCTTTCCTTTTGGATGGGACTTTGAAGAAAGCCTTCTGTGCATCTTCTATTTCTTCATCTGAAACGAAAGATGATCCGATTGGCAATGTGAGTGATGCCTGTGCGCACAGTACGTGCCATGGGTTGGTACCTGTATCATTTTCTATTTGTTTGTTTTTAGAGGGAACATCAGACAAGTACGCTAAAATGAAATCTTCATTAATGCACCACTCGCCCTCACTCGGTACATCATTATTGCTCTCACCCTGACCCATTACATCAAAGTTTAATTCCCAAGGACAATCTTCCTCAGGATCTGGCTCAATGTCAGCTTCATTACCGCTATCTACATCCTCTTTCTCTTGGGATTCTAAATAGAAGACGGAGTCGGTGTGGAAGTTCTCTACTCCTCGGAAGGGGTATTTTTCTGCGATTAGGGTTCGAACTTCGCCCTCGTCATTGGCGTACTTCATAACTTGGTGCAAGGTGGATGGGACTATGCGGTTTGCATGTATCCACGGTCGTCCTAGCAAAAGATTGTAAGACGTGTCCGCATCTATGATGTAGCATGCTACCTCCGACTTGAGATCTCCGATCTGACACCTGAGCTTGATCTTTCCCAGGGGTCGGGTACTGTTTGCGTTGAACCCGAAGATAGTAGTCTGGGTAGTGTGCAGTCGGTGCATAGGAATCCCTAATACCTGCATGACCCTATAGGGCATGATGCTGAGCGCTGAGCCCGGGTCAACTTGAACACGACTAATTTCCGAAGATCCAATATACCCTGTGTAGTACAGTGGTCGGTCATGTTCGTGTTTGACCTGCATGTCTTCTTGTGTGAACGATATGCATGGTAGACTTCTCGCCGCTTGCAGGCATTGCAGACAAGTTTGATCGTCAGAAGCCTCGGGAATCGGAGTGACTTGTGTAATAAAGCTCTCCGTATTCGTTAAAGCTTCGATCAGAGCTTCCTTGGTAGTTTTAGATAACTTCAAGAGCTCGTATAAAGTGATCCTAGCCGGTATGTTAGCTAGTTGTGCCGTGACGTTGAATTGAAAGGGAGTACTTGGCTCCCCGAGTTCCTGGTGAAGATTTTTATTGAACCGGAGCTCTTTCTGTTTGCCTTTGTCGACCAGTTTCTTCGGCACAGAACCCCCAGCGTCTTGGGGTTGCTCTTCCACCCCTTGGGCATTCTGACCGTAATCCCTCAAATAGGTTTTTCCCGACCGAGTGCCCGGATTATCTCCTGGATATGCTGCCAGGACGATCCTTTCCTCTTCTGAATCGGTAAGAGGTTTAAGGTGGTCATCATTTTCGGTAATGGAGGGGCTAATCATGTTGGAAGATTTAGCCTTACCTCCCTTCTTTCTGGACGATGTGCTCGTCCACTGTTGATCTCCAAGCAAGTCAGGGTGGACCCACATGATTTCCCCTTTTGGGGTGGTGAGGGGTACCAACCCCCTGTCTTTCTGACTATGCAAGTCAGCATTCTTTAGGTGCATTTCTCTCTTGCGGATGGGTACAACACCGTTCGCAGTCACCACCGGGGGAAAGTTACCAAACTGGACCGCTATCATATTAGTGGATACTGTCTTCTGCTCTGGCTTCAAGGTGAGCACATTAGCGTTTACCAAATTCTGCAAGATGTCTTTGAAGACATAGCATTTCTTGGTAGGATGTCCAAGGAATCTGTGATACCGGCAATAGTTGGGATCATCAACCTTCCCCGCTTCATCTGGTTTCCTGATTTCAGGCAACTGGAGCTTGTTGTTCTTTCGGAGCAATTGGAATAAGGTATCCACGTGCTCCTCCTTGAACGAATACTGCTTGGGCGCTCTTTGTTGATTTGGCGCCTTGCCTTGCTTGGTAGGTGGTGGCACTCGCGTGTAGTCGGCTGCTAGAGTCTCTTTCCCTTTAGACCGCTGAGCATTGTTCTGATTACGTTGCTGTTGTTGTTGCGGTTTGGGTTGTGGTGCTTCTTCAGCTTTGACTCTTGCCACTATCTCTTCTGCTTGTTCTCCTTGGGAAACTAGTTGTCTCCAGGAGCGACACTCCGCTACTCCCATCTGAGCGAGGAGCTGGGTCTGCAGGTTGTGCCTGCAAGTTTCAACCAGGGTTGATTGAGTCATACCTGAGGGACATCGCAATGCCATGCTGCGGAATCTTTCCATGTAGGCTTTGATGGACTCTCCCTTTCTTTGCTTGGTGGCGAGGAGAGTTGGGACTGAAACCTCCGTGTCGTCCTCAAAGAACCTGGCCAAAAATAGCCTTTCCAGGTCTACCCATTTCTGGATAGACCCGGCAGGCAGTTTCATAAACCATTCAAAGGCAACTCCTTTAAGCGTGCCAATGAATAGGCGAGTCAATATGGCGTCATTTGCTACCACGTCTCCAGTTTGGGATTTGAAATAGTAAATATGCTGATTTGGCGATCCCGTGCCGTCGAACGGTTGCAAGGTGGGAGCCTTAAATTTAGGCGGGTAAGGGGCTGTATCCCATTCCGCAGGATAAGGCCGAACCACTCCTTCTTCGCGGAGCTCGCTCCTGTTAGCGATTGCGTTGAGACGAGCCTCCAGTTCATCCATTTTGTTGGATTGTGGGTGCAGTTCCTTTTCTATCTCCCTCTCACCTTCAGACGAAGATCCCAGATTGTGAGTCTCACGATCTGAATGTTCGTGCACTCTTTGTTTCCCCTTCGAAGTTGTTCTCCGGGAAGATTCAGGTTTGTGGCCTTTTTCAGCAAGAAGCTGGGCCAACATCTCCTTTAATTGGAGAAGTGTTTCCTGTTGCGTCTGGAGTATGGCACTATGTTCGTCCACTCTTTTGACTATGTCCTCATGGCTCCCTGTTGTGTAAGCGAGAACCTCGCGTGCTCCAACAGAGCTTGAAGATTGAGATTCAGCTATTGCTGAATGTTCCTCACTTGTTGTAATGCCCTTGGCTAATTTTTGATAGTCAACTGGGCGAATAGTTCCCATCCGAGTCCGAGTATTCTGATATACTCCTTCGAACTGGTCACAAATTTCTCGGACAGTTGGTGGATGACTCTCTTGCGACTCGTTAGAATCAGTATGCGAGGCCTTCCCTCGGCCGATCATGTTGATAGTGACCTGAGGGTACTCTGCTTCAGTTGTCTTTTTTCTGTTGCGGCGTTGTCGTTTGGCAGGCCTAACAACGTTTGTTAACCTGTCGAATACTGACTGCCGAGGTGTGGATGCACAACAAGGGCATTCTGACAGGACTGCCGAGATAAGCCTCTCACATTGACACGAGTGAATTGCTTGTGCTGTTGATTTTCCTCTCGACAATAATTCCCGTAAGTCAGGAATTTGGGAGGAAATTTTCCCCGGGCTAGGAGGTGGAGATGGAACCCCCTGCCCTTGGGTAGGTGAGATTGGTTCTTGTCGAACGTGGATTTTGAAACCACGCTGATCTTTCTGAACCTGGCGGACCTCCTGAAGATTGCGTTCTTGAAGAACAGAACCAGAGTGGCGTTCTTGAAGATTAACGCGAGGGTCACGTTGGGATTTGTAAACGTTAGGCCGAGGCCTACGTTTGAATGATGAAACAGTCCCGCGAGGGTCCTGTTTTGTTTGAACGCGCCCATGGGGGTCGCGTTTAATTGGTGAAACGGACCCGCGAAGGTCATGTTTCGTTTGAACGCTTCCCTGAGGGTCGCGTTTGACAGCTGAAACAGACCCGCGAGGGTCGTGTTTTGATTGAACGCTTCCCTGAGGGTCGCGTTTGACAGCTTCCTTCTGAGGGCTGCGTTTTGAGGAGACAACGCGCCACTCAGGGTCGCGTTTCAGCTGAATTAGCCGAGGCTCGTAGTTGGGCTCATTGCCACGAAGCGAGCGTTCTGTTTTGGGAACGCTAAGTTCGGCTGAAGTTTCAGGAACGCGATCTTCGCGTTGAGCCAACATTCGGCTCTCACGTAAGTGTGCTCGTCGTATGGATCTTCTCCGTCGGCGAGCGGCGTTCTTTTTGGCTTGTCTCAAAGCCTTAGCAGCAACGTCATTGACGTTCACAGGACTCGTCTCTTCCAAAGGCCGTTTGTGGCCCGAAGCACGTTGGGCTGACGCGAAGGTGGGACAATCCGCCTGCAGAGCCAACTTGAGTTCCTGGCCGAAGGAGAGGGCTTTCTTCGGCACGTCGACAACAGAATTGACCTTCTTAGAGGTCTTGCGTACATCATGCTTAGCCTTGGGGCTAAGCGATCCAGAGGATAGTGCTTCCTCATACTTTGCTTGATCAAACTCTACGATGAGAGTTTCTACTGTCGTTCCCATGAGGTGGACGTCGGACTGCGCCACCACTTCTTCATCGGAAAAGCTAGTCCCCAGCGGAGTCGCCATCTTTTGTATGTAGGAAAATTGCAATAAAGAAGATAAAAGAAAATTTGAATTGATTCCTTTGATCTCGATTACAACTTGATTACAAAAGAGAGGAGAACGAAATTGGTTCTTCCCCTTTGTTTAAAACTGGGTTCTTCTTGGTAGCGATGGAATGCCTCCTTCGATTGCTTGCGTCGAATTTGCTCTCCGTTGACGATCCGACCGTCTCTTATCTCGTGGGAACGATGAACTTCTGTAGGAAGTTTTATACGTAACTCTTTAATGAGTTTAAGAACTCTGAACGAGTTAAAACTCTATAGATAGAGTTGTTAGAACCGAAAATTCGGTTAATGATCAAGCTGTATCTGTTGTCGAAGAATACTCTCGGATCTGATCTCCTGAGATTGATTCAAAAATCCTATCTCCAAGGATTTCGTTGCTGCTAAATCTCCAACCTGTGCGGTTTAGATCTCTCAAATCCAACCTGCTCACTCTTCAGTTTTCAAAGAGCCAGCCTCTTGATCCGATTATCAAAAATCTGATCCCCTAACTCTGTTGAGTTTGTTGAGTTTTATAGGGGGATAAGGGGTTGTAACTGACCCCTATATCCGCTCCTACGTGGGCGAAAATCCCTCAGAACGTGGGATAAACGGTTCTGGAACCGTTCGACTTGTGTTTGAATAAGTCAAACGCCCAATCTGGCGTTCAGAACCCAACTTCGTGTCTTAGGATTGAGACGCGAAGTTGGGTGTTAGCTGAACATTGATGAACGCGAGGGTCGCTCGCGTTTTGGCTTGTTGCCTGCTTGGTGACGCGGGGGTCGGTGTGGGTTGAACCCCTACGAACGCGAGGGTCGCTCACGTTAATTTGTGACTTGGAAACGCGGGGGTCGCCTGCACTCCCATAATGTGACGCGGGGATGACTTCCGCGTTTCAGAAGAAGTATGTTGACTTGTGACCTCTTCTATAATGCGTTGCAAAGACCGTTGTTCTGTAATCCTCGCTTTAGCTGTCGTAGAGTGTGAAAGTCGTCAGATTGTAACCTTCACTGTAGATTGTGAGGACTGCTGAATAGAATTTCCATCATTTATCGGAAGTGTCGTCGAATTGTAACTCTTCTCGATCTTTGTGAAAAGTCCTCCATTTGCAGTTTCTTCGCTTATCGACCCGAAAACTATTTGATTATAGCTTCCGTTGTAGGAGCTTAGATGGGAATCAACATCCATGGTGTCTTTTAGACGAATATTTGCCCACAACTCTCTACCAAGCAACTCACTAACTAAGTCCAACCTTTTATTTCTAAAATCATTACACTGCTCATCAGCATCTCTATTAGTCATGCTGTTGTTGCAGCCATCAAGATCAATCATCTCAGAAATGAGGTTGTGTTTGCGGTGATTTGAAAGTCATTTGATGGTGACCTCCATCGTAGGGACTTGTTTTAATCAGCTATCCATTGTAATTTTTAGACAGCCTACACCAACATTCTCTTTGTTTGCGGTGAAAATTGATTGTTTCATTGCGGGATTCATTACAAACTTCAGACGTTTACAACAAAAACAAAAATTAGTCTTTTTATAAGACTTTTACACAATGAAAACAAAAAAATTACAACTCTCGTCAAACAAACGCAGAGATCGTTTATCGGTCGCTGCTTGCGTGGGATCTTGGCCTGTGACGGGGACGCGTTAGTCCGTGAACCACCGAACGATCAATATTTGGACAGAGTTTCGTCTATCCGCGAAGGGATCGAGAAACCGTAGCTCTTATCTCGGCGAAGCGAGATAATCACTCTTCTTAAGATTACCGCAACGGGATAATCCTAAGGAACAAACCGGGCTGCAGATCTAACTCCTCCTCCTCTCTGAAATCTGTGCACTTTAAGTCTTCAGTTCAGCAGGACTTCGCCGAGGCACGAGAATTCCAGGTCTAAAAAAAATGAGGCTCCACGGGCTATATTTATAGGTTTCAAGGAGATCCGGACGGTTAAAACCGCAAAACAACTAAATCTGACTTTTTTAGGGCTAGAGACACCCTTGGGTGCCGAGACACCCTAGGGTGTCTCGGCTCGGACCGAGACACCCTAGGGTGTCTCGGCCTAAGCCGAGACACCTTAGGGTGTCTCGGCCTTAGCCGAGACACCTTGGGGTGTCCCACTCATGCTGAGATGTTTTATTACGTATACTTGTTCGTTTTCGCCGTAACTTCTTCGTCCGAACTCAGATTTGAGTGATTCAAAGTACGTTGGAAAGCCGACGAGGAGATCTACAAGCTCCGATGATTAGATCATTGTGGAGTCAACTGGGACACGAGGGGCGTTGCGCCATTTGTAAGTGACGCGGGGCTCCCGATCAATTCGTATCCTCGTTATTCTGAAACTCCGTTGCTTCACGTAGTTCGTCGATTCACTTCAAGCGTTTGTCGACGTCAATCAAGCTTCTGTGAACTGGATAGTGACATTCATCATCTTTTCTTAGCACTAAGCCGTTCGTGGAGACCTATAGGTAATTTTCGATGCCTACAGATACCCCCTCCAAAGCGTTCCAGACTCGTTTCTTTTGTAGAAGAGGCTGGAATACTTTGGATGTGATTGGTCCAGCCTTCAGTCGGCGTAAAGGACCTGTAGTTAGCTTCAATTCTTGACTCCTTCGATTTTTAGTCTATTCGATGTTTTGACGAATAGCTGAAGTTCTTCCGGCGCTGCGTTTATCGTCTGGCCGTCGTCGAAGTCTCGAATCTAAAACTGATGAGTGAGTTTGGCTCATGTCGTTAAGTTAACTTTGAACTGACTATCTCCGTCACATCGTGCTGAATTAGGATTTTAGACTGCCATACATGGACTTTTTGTCGCAACGCGTTGACCGGTGTTAACCTAGGGTTACGCGTTGACCGACGTTGACCTAGGGTTTCGGATCGTCACACGTTGACTTTTTAGTCGCAATGCGTTGACTGACGTTGACCTAGGGTTACGCGTTGACCGGCGTTGACCTAGGGTTTCAGATCGCCATTAACACAGTTTATACTCGTGCGTTTGCTGGAGTATACACAGTTTGGTATTGGAGCGTAGCGATCTCAAATGTCGGGATTGCAGGACCAACTGTTAAAGCTGATTCATCTGCATGTGTGGATCTTATCTTAATGTTGTTGGATACTCGAGTCACGAGACCAGCTAACGGAGTTGATGCGTCAATAACTCGTATTTATAGAATTTTTGGCAAATTCTCAGCTATCAACGAGTTTGATGAGCCTTTACCGACTACCGTTTGAGTCGGGCTAGCATGCGGATTGTTTAAGTCCGTTTCGCATGTGACATTAAGCTAAAAGAGTTAACCCTTTTAGTGCTACGATATTGAATACGTAGACTTCGTCTTTCTCCTGTGAAAAGACTAAACAGCGACGTGTATCAGACGTTGACTTAGGATTTTTGGCAAATCCTCAGCCTTCAACGGATTTGACGTGCTCTTACCGATTACCGTTTGAATCGGGCTTACATGCGGATTGTTTTAAGTCCGTTCCGCATGTGACGTTGTGCTGAAGGAATGAATTCCCTTAGACTTGATGCTACGATATTGAATACGTAGACTTTGTCTTTGTCACGGGAATAGACTACCCGGTAACGCGTGTTAGGCGCTGACTCATCCTTACTTAGAATTCAGGATAAAAGTCCCCAGACTGGAATTCTGGTGTCTTCTTCAATCGGTGAAAGACTACACCGGCAACGCGTGTTAGGCGTTGACTTATTCCTACTTAGGATTCGGGATAAAATTCCCCGTGCGTGTGAAGCACGGATTTTGGGAGTTGAAAAAAAGTGGTGTCTTCTCTTGGGGCAAAGACGAACCCAAAATAGGAGAGGAAGAATTTTATATTCTATCTCCTAACACTGAAGAGGAAGAATTTTATATTCTATCTCCAGTTGGAAAGGAGACTCGAGGTGGGATCTCCACCCCCAAAATCCGGAAAGATGAAACTAAGAGTGGGATCTCCACTCCGAGAATCAAAAAGATTCAGATAACCCTAATAGTTGGAAGGTTTGATTACCGAACTAAAGATGAATTTCTCGTTTATCGAGAGTGAATTGTGGTTTTGGTCCTAACTGTAGGAAGGTTTGACCAAGCGGGAGTTTGAGATGACCCTAACTGTAGGAAGGTTTGATCACTCGATTTGTGGATCTCTCGTTCATTGGAGGAATCGAGAGGAGATTTTGGCTGTGGTCCTAACTGTAAGAAGGTTTGACCAGGTAGACAGTGAGAGTGAGAGTACAAATTACAACGGGAGTGTTGACTCATACAAATCACAGTGGGGGTTCAGTGTTTATCATCTAAGTTGTAATGATCAGGTTATCCCTAAGAAAATTACATGTAACATTCTTTCGGGAACTTCCCGTTACATGAATCATCCACCCCCAGCTTCCTCGCGAAACTGGGTTTATCATTGCATTTGGTTGCATGATCGGGTTATCCTTAAGAATATTACATATAAAATTCTCCAGGAACTTCCTGTTAACGGTAGGAAACAGTTTAGACTCATATACCTATTAGAGTATCAGGGAGCAGTTTAACCTCTTATACCGATCGGAGGATTGAGAAGCAGTTTATACTCGTATACTCTTCGGAGTGTTAAGAAGCAGTTTATACTCTTATACTTGTCGAAGTCTTGAGAAGCAGTTTATACTCGTATACTCTTCGGAGTGTTAAGAAACAGTTTATACTCTTATACTTGTCGGAGTCTTGAGAAGCAGTTTATACTCGTATACTCTTCGGAGTGTTAAGAAGCAGTTTATACTCTTATACTTGTCGGAGTCTTGCCGTTTTCAATTGGCTTACCCTAGCGTTATGACGCCGGCTTCAACCAAGGTCTGGATGCTATTCTTTAAAGTAAAGCATGCCTTGGTGGGATGAAGGATCCTCCTGTGGTACGCGCAGTACTTCGGATGCGCAGTATTGTCAGCTTCCTCCTGATTCACGATGGGTGGCAGCTTGATCTTGTTGTTTTCGAGAAGGGTCTCGAAGATGGCTAGAACGTCTTCGTCCTTGAATGAGTACTCTTTTTGGAGCCTCTGACCCGAAGTCTTCTGCTATCTTTGGGGCTGCTGTTGCGACGTCTGATTAACGTTAACAATTGTTGTAGGTGCCTTCCCTTCTTCATGGGAAACGAGACTCGGATTCAGAGAGTTAGCCATCGCTTGGCTTCTTTCGACCTTCCTCCTTCTGAGGAAGCGTTCGGCCTGCTCGCCACGCACCTTCAAATCTTTCCAGGTATTGAGCGGCTCTACTCCCATAACGTCCAAGATGTTAATGGACAAGTTGTTATGACAGGTTTGCAAGACGAATTCCCCCGTGACGGGATCCTTGCAGTTCATTGCCTGATTACGGAAGCGTTTGATGAAGGTATCCATCGACTCTCCGTCTTTCTATTTCTCATCGAAGCGTGTCCTGATTGACACTTCGACGTCATCATCGAAGAAATGAGTGAGGAACATGCTCTCCATGTCCTCCTAGCTGTTGACGCTTCCAGTCTTGAGACAACGGTACCAATCGAAGACAGGCCCGCGAAGGGTGCCAACGAATGACCGCACCATCAAGGGCTCGTTGCCAGAAATCGTGCCCAAGTGGAACTTAAAGTAGATTAGATGCTGAGTGGGTGAGCCCTTCCCGTCGAACGGCGTGAAGTTGACCAGGTTGAACTTCGCCGGATACGGGATCGAATCCCACTCTTTCGGGTAAGGACACGGAATGTCGGTCTTCTTTACCTCTTGAGCAGACATTAAAGCGTTAATTTTGCTCTCGAGGTCCTTCATCTTTTCGTCCTCATCTATATCTTGTTTTGGACAATTTTCGAGAGGAATAATGCGGTCACCACCAGTGTTATCGTCATTGGTGTGTCCACCCCCAGCGTCGTTATTTTTAGTGGGACCACCCCCAGCGTTGTGTTCATCCACATCTGAATCGCTACCTGCTTGGTTAGCAGTGCTGCGACGGATGGACTCACCTAGCTGATTCGATAATGCTCGGATTTGTTGGTCGTGCATTTGTCTCATCTCCTGCATAGCCATTTCCACTTCGATCTTGAATGCTTCTTTCTGCTTAGCTAAAGCATCCTCAACCATTTTGGCTACTTCCTCGGTGTTGATCATAAACACCTCACGAGATTGTCCGGGACTGGATACGGTGGCTTCTAAAGCGACTGCCGAGCAAGCGTCTGACGCTTCATCGTCCGAGGATAGTCCTCTGGTCATCCTCAAATAATCTCTACGTCTAGTAGTCCCTGCACGTAGCCGAGTTAAACAATGTGATATGAGGGGGTCCGAATCAGAAGGTCGGGTAGATTTCCTCTTATCAGTCACGTTGGCGATGACTACGGATTGTTTAGGCCCGACGGCTTCTAATTGAAGCAGAGACATTAGTTGGGCTATCCCCAAATTGACTCTCTTTCCTGGGGAAAATCGGGGTTAGAAGTAATCGGAGACTTCCCCTTATCGATCATATTGATGGTGAATGCTGGGAGTTTGCCATCTCGATTGGCTGATCGCCTCTTGCTAAAACGCCTTGATTTGGGTTTCAATGCTTCTGCGGAGGTACTCTCGAATATCGAGACCCTCCGTGGAGTGGTCTTGGGGTAGCTACACGCTGATAATACTGCCCTGAGAATTTTGATACACGGACAGTGAGAGTCCGCTTCCTGGATACTTCTCTTTCGAGATTTATTCGTACCCCCAGCCCGATAATACAACTCATCGACGTTGTAGTCAGAGCAACCTATCGGCTGTTTACATGAATTCTCAAGTATAACGCATTCTTCTATCTGTCGCGTTTTCATCTGAGTAAACATCGCCTTGTTTGCGCCTACAGGAGTCACACGCTTGGAATCACACCTTTGTGAGGGTGAAACCTTAACGGGCTTCTGGTTTTCTGCACGCACCCCCAAGCAGGCCGTTGTAAAAATTAATTTGTTAGGAGGTCGCGTACGACCCCCAATCCGGATGTTTGCTCGAAGCTCCTTTAACGGTCTCAAGCTTTCCTTAATAAGCGCTTTTCCTCGATTCTCAGGTAGGGCACCAACACGATCCTTCAATGGGACTCTAGATTTAGGGAGATCCACGCTGTCATAGAGCTTCACCGGAGGTGCGGGAGCAATAGGAGTGAGATCTGGAGTTGACAAAGGCCGGAGAGCAACCTCAGATGCTTTTTCCTTAGGCGCTGACTTGGCCTTTGGCATCCAGACTTGCTTAGATTTTGGTGGTTTTTTGGCCACCTTTTCCTTCTGCAATTCCTGTGCCTTCCGTACAAGAATCCTCGTCTGCCCTAGCAGTGCGCGGCGCTTAGGGATACGCTCCTCAAGAGTTGAACGAGTTCGTTTGACACGAACCTATTCGTTAGTAGGTGGTTAGGAGGAGGTTCCCAAAGCTTGTTGCTGGAACACTTTGCGCCTTCTGAGTTTCAGATCCGCTTCATAGCAGATCCCGTCAACAGGCTCCAAAGCCTTGGCAAATTGACGTGCGAGATGTTGACGGCGCCTTTGACGAGCCCTCTTCGTCAGCACTGGTGCACTTCCAACGGGCAACTCCTTGACTTTCGAGGAGTTGTCACGAACGTTGGATCTGGTTTCTTTGGAAGCCGGAGAGGAATCTTCCACCGTATTCGGGTTCAGATCATCAGCCTTGGTTTTTGGATCTGAAGTCACGTTCTTCGCGGCAGTGGTTTTCCTGCGTTTGCAAGAAGAAGATCCAGAGGAGGAGGAGGAAACATATTCCTTGAATTTCTGCTGGTCGAATTCGTATTCGACCTCTTTGAACACCGGGATCTTGATCGTCGGCTACGGCACGACAGCCTCGACAGCGAAGATGTTGGCTCCCACTGTGGTCGCCAGCTTGTTTGCGGTGAAAATTGATTGTTTCATTGTGGGATTCATTACAAACTTCAGACGTTTACAACGAATACAAAAACCAGTCTTTTTATAAGACTTTTACATAATGAAAAAAAAATTACAACTCTCGTCAAACAAACGCAGAGATCATTTATCGGTCGCTGCTTACGTGGGATCTTGGCCTGTGACGGGGACGCGTTAGTCCGTGGACCACCGAACGATCAATATTTGGACAGAGTTTCGTCTATCCGCGAAGGGATCGAGAAACCGTAGCTCTTACCTCGGCGAAGCGAGATAATCACTCTTCTTAAGATTACCGCAACGGGATAATCCTAAGGAACGAACCGGGCTGCAGATCTAACTCCTCCTCCTCTCTAAAATCTGTGCACTTTAAGTCTTCAGTTCAGCAGGGCTTCGCCGAGGCACGAGAATTCCAGGTCTTAAAAAAAATAAGGTTCCAGGGGCTGTATTTATAGGTTTCAAGGAGATCCGGGCAGTTAAAACCGCAAAACAATCAAATCTGACTTTTTTTAGGGCTGGAGACACCTTTGGGTGTCTCAACTTGGGCCGAGACACCCTTGGGTGTCTCGGCCTGAGTCGAGACACCCTTGGGTGTCCGAGACACCCTTGGGTGTCTCGGCCTTGGGGTGTCTCGGTTGGGCTGAGACACCTCGGGGTGTCTCAACTCATGCTGAGACGTTTTGTTACGTATACTTGTTCGTTTTCGCCGTAACTTCTTCGTCCGAACCCGGATTTGAGTGATTCAAAGTGCGTTGGAAAGCCGACGAGGAGATCTACAAGCTCCGATGATTGGATCATTGTGGAGTCAACTGGGACACGAGGGGCGTTGCGCCTTTTGTAAGCGACGCGGAGCTCCCGATCAATTCGTATCCTCGTTATTCTGAAACTCTGTTGCTTCACGTAGTTCGTCGATTCACTTCAAGCGTTTGTCGACGTCAATCAAGCTTCTGTGAACTGGATAGTGACATTCATCGTCTTTTCTTAGAACTGGATAGTGAAATATGCAGACTTGCATAGTCAGGGAAAAAGGATGCAGTGGTGTGTTACCCTGAGATTCAGCTGCTTCAACTACAACAGGAAGCGCAACATAGTTAAAGGGTAAACTCCATGATTTTCTATAGCTAAGAACTTAAAATAAATCTTAACTCTCGTATAATAATGTTAATAATTAAGAAAATGATTTAGAATACTAAAGAAATTAGCTAAATTTTATAGAATATTAGCTCAAAAACACCAACAAACCTGAGCTCTTAAATTGATTAAAATTGGCTCTAACCAAGGTACAAAAAAATTTAGGAGAAAAACTTAAACATTGTCATTAAGAGAGACTTAGAACTGTGGATCCAATAATGGTATCTGTGGACTTTCCAAGATCTAATATGCCATTTTTTTCTCTTACTCTAAACACAGAATCACTCTCCAAATTTTAGTTTTTTTTATTTTATTTTATAATTTTACATATTATCAAAATTTTTGGGTAATATCTTGGTTTTTAAGTTATAGTTTTAAGTATTCAAGATTTTTCATAGTTCACAACATCCAATAGTTGTATTGTTAATGATCATATAAACCAACATTTTCTATGCCTTAAAGTATGGGTGAGCAGAAATCAAGTGAACAAGGACTTGGGTCTTTCGAATTTGGACCAAATACCAGTTCCTAGTTTAGGTCAGATTTGGTTCAAGTAGAAAATCATGATCTTGTCAGGTTTTGACTCGGTTATCGGTTCGCCATAGTGAACTTACACCAACAAAATAACTAAATTGTTTAAGTCTTAACATGATAAAAATAAGACCCAATTATCATATTTCACTTAAACTCCTCTTACCTCTGGCTGGCTCTCGGCTAGGTCTATAGAAATGAACCAATCAATTTAAATATTGGGATGCATATTTTCACAGTGTATCAATTCTAATTTTCTCCTCTGGATATAATCAGTGTAAATTTTGTTTGAACGCTGAAGATAAAAGATATGTATTTGGTTTGATATTTATGTAGTTTATGATTGCAAAGTTATTTGTTTTAAGTACATAATTTCATTTGATTAAAGAATTTAATTCTTTTAAAAACATTAAAATTCATATATCAAAACAATTCATTTATAATGTGCATAAATCCATAAACTGAATTTTTTTAAATTCAATTTGGAACCCTGATCTATTGAGATAAATACGCAAACAGTATGTAAGGGAACCAAAACATAAAATCTATTGTGGGTTATACATTACCATAAAACATAAGGGATTAGTTGTATAAACAAATATTTAATATGCAAACAGATCGAACATGTGAATGCTATCTTAGATAGTTTAATGTAAGCACAACAACAAAAGTAACAAAGCCGTTATCTCAAATATTTGCGGTATAACCATATCCTTCTTAATTGTTTCCAACCAAGTTCTTTTAATTCTACTTCTGGATCTCTTTGAACCATTAACTATAACGCCTCGTTTGGTATGCGGGAATGAGTGAGAATGAAATGCAATCCCAACTCATTATTCATGCCTACCAAACACGATGTATCTTTAGATGCTAGAATTGCTATTCCCACTTCTTATCAATTCTCACTTTATGTAGAAATTGTCATTCCCAACAATTTAACAAGGAATTGATATTTCCACTTAAGTGAGAATAAAAATAATCAAATAATTTCCGATTATACCCTCTTTAAAAGATACAAATAGATATAAATTCCCATATGAAAAATTATTTTTATAAAAAAATATTATTAGATGCTCGTACAAATATATAAATAGATATAAAATATTAAAATACTTGTTTGACCTTGCCCTAGTTCCACATCACATCTACAGAAGAAAAAATCTCGGCTTCGCCTCGACGCCACTTGGTAAGGTAACCATTATTTCTTTTTTAAATTTATATGCGTGACTAATTTTTACCTAATAGAATTTTTTATCTTTTGGCAACTCGGTTAGGTAATCTATTGGCGATTAGGTTAGCTAATATTTAATCTTTGGTGTTTGGTGTTAGATTACTTAGAAACAATTCTTCAATTTTGTCAATAGAGCATCTCTAGCTAATTATTGAATGATTAGCAAAATTTTTAATAAATCTCCTCTTTAAGACAACTTCATAAGTTCCAAACGTGCAAAACATGTTCACGAGACAAACAATTTTTCAATTCTCTCTATAAACCATCCCTCCCTGACTAATTACTACATGATTAGCAAAAAATTGAACAAATATCCTCTTAAGAATTGGTTATTGCAAGCTTATTTCAATAACTAATAAAAGACAATGTTTAGCAATTACTAGGAGAGTGAAAAAAATATCATTTCTATAAAACTTATTTTTCTCAAAAAATGAATGATTTAGTCATTTTTAAAATATTTTAATGTTGTTAAAATTGTGTTTTGGTAATGGCATTATTAGAAAACTAAATTTTATTCTCACTTGTGAATAAATGATACCAAACGTGGAAATGAGAATAAGATTGATATTGTCGTTTCATTCTCTAAACGCGCCCAAACATGAGAATGAGAATTAGCATCCCATTCCCATTTTTTTATTCTCACTTGACTCTATTTCCGCGTACCAAACGAGGCGTAATATTATCATTTTTCTTAGCCGGTACATTAAGAGGTCTTTGTTGTACATGACGAAGCCACCTTAATCGATTCTCTCTCGTTTTATCCTCAACGTGAGCAATCTCTAATATAAGCACATCATACATGTATATCTTCGTCTTAAATGATCTTTTCAATTGAACCAAATAGTCAGACAAATACTCAGCACTGTCCCTCAACATTCTATTTTTTTTATTAAAACTCCACGTAGGAATTAACAGTAAAATCCGCACTATCAGTGGAGTGCGCATACACACTGATTCCATACACCATCGAAGAGAAAAATTCAATCAAACAACACCAAATTGAATAAATAAGCATATATCAGCATAAAAATTCTGTTTATGTGAGAATCCATCACAAACCTAATCCCTCAGCCAAAACAGTAGTCTAAATTTGATCAAAACGGGGTGAGAAATTCAACCCATTTCGTCCAATTTCAGTGTCTCAGCAAGGAACCACTCAAAACCCTAGTTCTTCAACGAAGCCCAAAACCCACAAATCAAACTCCCCCCAAAACACTAAAAACCCTAATCCCAAGAGAAATTAGCAGATTTAGAGGTCAAGCCCGAAGCTTTACCGAGGGATTCCGATCCTCAGTGGTTGGAACGGGGATCTGAGGGGTTCATGCGGTTGTAGGCGGCCTCGCCGACGAGGTAGAGGCCGAAGGCGACGAGGGCGATGCCGAGCCCCGGCGTCGCGTGGCGGAGGTTGCTGGTGAGCGATGGGTGCTTCCTCCACTCGTCTCTCCTCCTGAAGAACTCTCCCGTTGGCCCCAGTGGCTTCCCCATTTTGATCCTCTTTCTTTGTCTCCGTCAAAGTTGGGATCTTTACGTTTCTGGACTTCGGTGGAGATGGAACAAGGAAAAGGGTTAAATTTAGAAAAAAAGCCCTCAACTTTGTGGGTGGCTCAGAAAGCCCCATTCAGCTATTTTAACTCTAGTAAATCCCCCTCAGCTATTTTGACTTCGAAATTTTAATTTAGCTCTCTCAACTTTTCTCATTTAACCCCGCACATCGCACATCGTGAAAAATAACCCAATGCGTGACTTGAAAAAACCAAAATATTAATTAAAAAAAAGCTCTTTTACCGGTTGAGAATTTCTCGGTCACTCAAATGTACATGTTTTTTTTTTACTTTTCTTTTAAAAAGAGTATTTCGAATATTTCACATTTTTAATTAATGAGGTCGGGGGATTTGTTGATAAATGAATAAAAGATCATGGGGATTTTGTGAGATACAACATAGTTGAGGAGATTTAAATCACATTTTCTAAGTTGAGAGGCATGAACTACAACAGCTCCACATAGTTGAGGAGGAGATTCAAAAATCACCTTTTCTAAGTTGAGAGGAATTACCTACAACAGCTCCAAACTTGAGGGGGAGTTTCTTCAAACTAAAATAGTTGACAGGTGTTTTTCTAAGACACCCCCCATAGTTAAGGGGGTTTTCTAAAATTAAACCCAAAAATAAAAGGCAGATTTTGGGACTGAGTTTGCATAAAACTCTTCTAACCTTTGAAAATTAGAAAAGACCTCCGAAAATGTTGGGATCTATAGGTCCATCTTCCGTAAATATTATTACCTAGATGTTCAATACCATAAAAACCCAAAGTAAAGAGCACACAATGTGCAGGCTTATTTTTCACTTGAGGGTATTATCTGATTACCTGTTAAATTAAAACGAACCCAATCCATTCTTCACAGTCTGCATATTCAATCTAATGAAAACTCGTATTCAACGACAACCCATAATCTGCCGCGGATGATCCGAACAGTTAACATTTCGCCCGCATTATCTATGAATACAGTTCAAGCATAAAAGTTCTAGCTCAACATAATTACATAAAAGATCTTGAACCATTCAAATCACTAGCCACCTGATAGCATGCTAAATTCAAAGAGTTTGGAGGATCAGAGAATTTCCCACCAGATATCTGATCAAAAACCCATTTGTTAGCAGCTTCGGTGTAATGAATTCCATCCCAACTAATCCTCTTCGATGGATACTTGCACAATTTTCCAAGCAAAACCTCGCTGCCGCTGACATAGGCAGTGCTTCCACATATCACATTGAAATCAACGTTGTAATCTCCACCACCGTATCCACAACAAGCTGCGAGAGGCTGCTCAAAACCTGAAATCATTTGGGGGTGGGGTGGGGTGGGTGGGGGGGGGGGGGGGGGGATCCAAGTAATCAACAGTACTTTAGAACGAAAAGAAATTTTTTTGTTGTCCATACTGATATATTTTGTTCATGTGACACAAGGTAACCTAACTATTTCCCTAGGTCAATGTGAAAATTGAGAGATTTTGATACATCGTAAAGGAGTTTTTTTTGTGAGAAAAGAGACATCTTACTATGTTACATGGAAAGGCGTATTGGTACGTGTACTAGTACGGATACAGGTAGAAGACATGGCAAGTTTGTTGAAGAGAGAACACATGGACACGGCTATATATCTATTGAAATTAATAAGTTGTTTTTTCATCCCATGTCATGAGAAATAATATTCCTATAACATTCTTATGTTTCTTTCATTATGCATTATAAATGATAAAAACGACGTTTTTGAACTAGATATCCAAACACCCTTGAAAATCATAGTTTTGAAATGGGCATGGACCGAAACAAACCCAACTGCTGTCCAACGAGGTTTAGGAGGTGGATTGTGAAGGGTAGGATATATGTCAAGGACGTGCATGCCAAGTGTTCTGAATTATCATGTATCATATAACTGCATACATGCCCCGAAAGTGTATGTATAGATTTAAGGAGCGTCCAAGCAAGTGTTGGTATGCGCATGGGCCATGTCGGTACGGGCACGACTTCAGATAGAAGTACCCACGTAACATATAGTATTAGAAATAGAGAAAATTTATGAACACTCAATTTGTTACATGATATTTGTAGGGTTTGGATGAGTGAGGACCGTTAGGTTACGCTCACTAATGTCTTTTTTGATTGGTGAATTTTCCTTATGTTTGGCTGAACCTGTGCTTTTATCGTTGAGCGTTTCTCATTCCATGCCCACTAGTTAAATTCAGTTGTGACATTATTCTAATTTGACGTTAAACATCTCCTGGAGTAAAACCTCAGGTTACGAAGCTGGAGGACAAAGCTGACGCAACTTACCATACTTTTGAGCCTGGCTTATAAGCAAGTACTTGACAGAGTAGATATCAACAAAAGTGATGGCAGCAAGAGGGAGCTCTCTACTGAGCTCAACCACCGTCTCATTGAGCATAGTGTTGAATCTTTGTGCCAGCTTGTTGCATCGAATTCCACACCCTGCTGAGTCTAACTCCTCGTCATCGAGCTTCAACTGAAGTAGAAACAATGGAAGACAGCCGAGGGGCCCTGTGTTATGGATCCAGAAATTTCTTCCACCCTTTTCATATATATTCTGTGCACCGATATCACTCTATTACTATAAAAGAAAGAATCAAAAAATTGAACTGTAAGCAATTATAAATTTAAGAACTTCAAGGGTTCAAGCCAGTAAATTTGTTTGATTTATAGAGATTTTTCAAAAGGGATAATTGCAAATAGACCTCCTCTACTATGGTGGGATAGACCCCCCCCCCCCCCCCCCCCAACAGTTCTGTAGCTCTATTGATATAGATAGACCCTCGAGTAAATTTTTTTACCAGTTTTAGCGTGAGTTGGGGAGGGGGGGGGGTCGTCTGCAACAATAGAACTACAGGGGTCTTATCTGCAAGTAAACCTTTTTAAAATTTGGATCGAAGGAAAACGTTGATTATGATGACCGATTCTAATAAGGAGAGAGCTATGATGTGGATTGTGTCGCTAGAGATCAAATAGATATATCAATCTGGTATCTGATTTCCTTCCACTTTTTCATACGTGTTCTGCGTACTGACATAGATTCATTAGCATAAAAGCAAGAAACAACTGAACTGGAAGAAACTCTAAGAACTTTGGCAGCTTCAGCTGAATGTTAATATATATTCAGGGAGTTTTTAAAATTGTGATTAGAGTGAAAATACGTACATCCATCCGGTTCTAATTTTATTCATTTTCTGGTTGGGGATATTGATTTTGGATATATGTTTAAAATGGATATGCATATGATATTGGTCAAAAGAATACACTCCACTCACCTATGCTGAGTTTTTCCAGCATGTATATATTTGTTCACCAAATGTTGCATCATGTGATGTCTTGATTAGAAAAGTTAATATCACACTACTTTAGATATTTTAACATATTCACACAAACAAATTAACAGTAAGGCATTCTTCTTTCTCCATATTTTGAATCTTATTCGACGTATCAGGTAATTTTTGCTAAATATTTGAATCTGATTAAAATCTTAACTTGTTTCTGATTACTATCTACATCGAACTGAATCGTATATCCATATCCTCATCCAAAGAAGAAAAAAGAAAATCTGGAAACAATGGTACCTCTGAAGTCTGTTTGCTTTCCTAATTGTGATTGACCTTGACAACACCCATAAAGGTGGAATTCTGCAGCACTCTATGGTGTATAGAGCTTTCATATATTGATTATCCGTCATATATTAATTATGGATCAATAAATTCTTTTATATGGAAACAAGTATCACACACTGTTCAGTGTCACCTTGACTGCTCTTGAAAACACCATCTTTGCATTTGGTATGAGGCCCTCTCCACACTTGTTCTGCAAACAGCATGCATTCAGATCATTCTGTCCAATGTCTATCGTATATAGAGCTTGAGAGAAGTATTCTTCCTTGGGCATCAATTCTTTGAAAACACCACCTACATATTATGCCCCCCAAAGAAAAAAAATGCTAATTACATGCTAAACACAGTAGTAGCACACTAGGTGCAACCACAAGGAGTTTGGATCTCGACTTTGACAGTAAAGAGATAATTTCATTAATAATAAATCATCAAATATTATCTAAATGGTTATAATTCATTTTAATATAATTATTATTGTTGCAAAAGCTACAATTCTTCATACTTTTCACTCAAAACAAATGATAATCATCAATTAAAGAGTATATGATCCTGGTTGAGAAAATGTTCCACTTACCTCGTCTGTAGATTAACTGCAACCTCGACTTGAACTGCAGGAACTCTTTGAGTTGCACACCGGAGGACAAGGGCAATCCACCCTGCGACAATGGCACATTCTGGTCGATAATGGTTGATGATGCAGTCGCCAAGTTAGCTCCATGGCTAAAATTAGTGCCTAATGAGTCAAGATATGAGCTGAGATAAGGCAATCCCAAGCTCTTCACTGCCATATAAAAAACACTTTTAGGATATAATTAGGTAGATAGAAATATTGTAACAAACTAGTACATGTTCAAACACTAATATATAGATACCGATGAAATCGATAATGAGCTGACCATCTGAATATCTTCCAGCAGGCATGCCAAAGAATGTCTCGCCATAAGGCGGAGGAACGGGATCAAATGCAGCTGAGTACTCGCCAGTGTCTGAGTTTGAATCCCCGAAATTGAAAAACAGATGCGAAATAGCAAGGTTACGATGATACAAAGATTATGAGAGGAGGAAGAAGAAGAAGAAGAAGATGGAGAAGCTTCATCTTGATAGCAAAATTGAGAGGGAGCGAATAAGAGAGAGGTATATCCATGAGTTAGCTAATAGATAGGCATAAGTTCAAAACTTGGTTCATGAACATATTTGGCAATATCATGAAATGGTTATCTAGTCATACATTTTTCTGAGTTACTCGCACATTCATGTATCAGGGTAACTGGACCTTACCACCAAAATGGACAGAATTTGGATCCAACATTAGTACCTTAGATCTTCAACCATTTTTTATTTTAATATCATCAAGTTCAAATTTACAAAAACTGTTCAAACTTCTGTTTAAAAAACATCAAGCGACTGTCACCTGAGGTTCCTTAATATTGATCTCCTAGTTTCATTAGAACATCATCAAGAGCAATAATTTACCTTAAAACAAGCATAAAGTAAACAATAGAATTAGAAAGAAAAACTCGTATTTATTAATTGATGAACAAGCCCCCCAGATTTATATGGTTGAATCATATTGACTCCCTCATCCCTTTAATAATGTATCTTATTACTTTTTTTGATGAAAATAACCTTATCTTTCACAAAAATTTTTACCATTAACAGTTATGTTTAAAATGTCATTCAATTTCAAGATAAAATTAGAATTTTAATTCTATCTCAATATTCTTCTTTTTTTCTCCTCCTCTTGATCATGTCTTATCTTCCTACCTTGAAATTCAATTTTCAAGATCTTTAACAAGGAGCAACAAAAAAGAATACACTTCAAAATTATTTAATCAACTATTTTAAAAATTCAAGCCTCCAATTTCAATCACACAGTTATTAGAATTCACACTACAAAATTCTACACATTGTACGGAGATAATTATATAACTTATATAAAAGAAAATTTTGGACTAATAGTTCAGAAAAGTTGGTATCAGGTATATGGATTATTTTACAGAATTTTGTCAACAATGTTAGTAAAAGGAGGCTTTTGATAAGTAATAAAAATTTGAAAGATTTTTCAATTCTAGTAATTCGTGTGGGGGGATTTTTCAAACTTTATCACAAATTACATACAAAATCTGAATGACGAAATAAGACTAAGTCCTAACAAAAAAAACTAAAATACATCATTAAGTAAGAGGCTATTTGCACTTTGATACCCTAAAAGTTTCACCCTCATCAACTTCCACATTTGAAAATTTCTATTCTATTTTGACAATGTGATACCCAAAAAGTTTTCAAATTGACCTTAATATGACAATTTGATACCTAAACCCATAACTTTGTTCCTCATTTCGCCTAAAAAAACTCATAAAAAAAGAAGGGAAATTTGGTAGGAAAATATATTTGCTTCTTATTCACTTTTCTATTTCGATACTCTTGAACAAAATTAACATAAATTTTTTCACACTTTACGGTATCAAATAGTTAAAATAATAGGAAAAAAGGGCATAAAAATGATTCAATTAATCAACTAACAGTTATAGGAGGTTTAGGGTTTACAATTGCGGATCCTCAGCGATAGCTGCTACTGTTGATCCCTTCATCAAAGGCGATTGCTTTACGATCGAAAATCCCCAAAATCTCGATCTTCAATCTTCCTCCCAATTGGAAATCATGAGGGATTTTTTAGGGTCGAAGCTTTTCGTATTGGACTTAGCTTACAAGTGAGCTTTGTAAGTATATAGACAAATAAATAAGGGGAAAATGCTTCCACACCCCAAAACGAAAGAAAACGTGTTTCCCTCTCCAAAGATTTTTGGGAAAATTGTGTCTAGGCCCCAAAAAACTAAATGGGATGTGACACAGCCTATCAATGTTTTTCCCTTGTTCTTTAACCCCAAAAACCCAAATAAATGTGTTCAGCCCTCTTTTCACACTCTCCCATGTATCCAGCCCAAACAATTCCGAAAATGCCCATTCCCTTTATCTTTTTCTTCTTCTTCTTCTTATCCTCTGTGGCTTTCTCATCCTCCTCTCACTCTCCTCCCCCTTCTCCCCCTCCTCTGTGGCTTCATCTTCTCCGTGGTCGCCGACGCAGGGGCGCCGCTGAGGCGGTTCTTCCGGTTCTGCAGAACAGGGCCCCCCACTTGGGGGGCATTCCTCTTCCTCTTCCCCTCTCACCCTACCGCAAAATTCTCCATCGTCATCGATGCCGGCAGCACTGGGACCCGAATCCATGTGTTCAGGTACAAGGCCCGACCCGGATCTGCGATCCCCTTTGAGATTGATCTCAACTCGATGACGGAGATGAAGGTGAGGCCTGGGCTCTCGGCTTTTGCAGGGGATTCGGGGAGAGCCGGGGAGTCATTAAGGGAGTTGGTGGAGTTTGGGAGGGAGAGAGTTGGGAGGGGGAATTGGGGGAGACTGAGATTAGGCTGATGGCGACGGTAGGGTTGAAGATGGTTGGTGATGGGGTTAAAGAGAGGATTTTGGAGAGTTGTAGTGGGGTTTTGAGGGGCTCTGGGTTTCGGTTCCAGGATGATTGGGCTAGCGTCATATCAGGTAATGTGGTTTGCAAAACTTTGATTTTTGTTAAATACCTTGAGGTTTTGTTTATCAAGTAGATTGGTTGCTGTGGAAAGAAGAGAAAATTAATCTGTTTATTCATCATATAAGTCTTGTTTATTGGACTTGTTGCCTTAGAGAAAATTCATCATATTGACTGGGACAGTCATTAATCTGCTTTATTTTCATGTGTTAGCATACTTGAATAGGCTTTAGGTTTTTTCCTCGCTGTTGTTTGAGGTATAGACTATGATCCTTGATTATATTGTTGGAGAGTTTACATATATTTGTACTTAATTGCCGACTATCATCATGCTAAGAACTTGTTCCGGTTGCATTTAATATACTTATATACCAAGTACCATTATTTATCACTAGAGATTCAATTCAGTTCTTAATAGAGTTTTTTCAAAATAATATTGCTATAGGCTCTGATGAAGGCATCTTCGCATGGGTGGCTGCAAATTATGCCCTTGGTACTCTAGGAGGTGATCCTTTGGAAACCACTGGGATAATGGAACTTGATGGTCCAATTATCAGCTGATCAGAGAGCGCGGCTAAAGGCCAGTTTCCTTCATTTTGACGACTACAACTTATGCGAGTGGATGCGTAGCCTGAAGCTTGTACCCCCAGAAATGTGCAAGCTTGTACTTCCGCATCCCCTGAGCCTCTGATTAAAATTACTTGGCTTTTGGTTGATGTCATTTTGTGATCTATCAACTTTCATTCACATACATGCAGTACCTCTTGTTATGTGCAGCTTGTAATTTTGTGCTATGTTTACTTTTGTATTTGGGGTCTAACTTAGATTTCCAACTTGTAAGGGTTTTAATGTAGAACTTTGCTTAGAGATATTGAAGTTTGCTGATTTTTAGGTACGTGTGTGGGTTTGTTGTTGTTAATGTTATATGTTTGATGGATGTTTAATGAATTGCTTGAATGGGTTACTTGTTTAGGCTTTCCATGGATTCACGCACTTATGGTTTGTTTAGCAAATATATTTATAATTTTACAGATGATTGTTGTTTCTGCTTGTTAAAAAGAGATTAGTTGTTCCATTATATGTTAATTTTCTAAATATTTCCTTGCAAACAAAGTGGTTTTTATCTTGCCTACGCGCTTTGTATGTTGGAAAAATCGTAAAGAAGAGAATAAAGAAAATTTGACTTTGATTCCTTTGATCTCGGTTACAACTTGATTACAAAAGAGAAGAAAACGAATCTGGTTTTCTCCTTTGTTTAAAACTGGGTTCTTCTTGGTAGCGATGGAGTGCCTCCTTCGATTGCTTGCGTCGAACTTGCTCTCTGTTGACGATTCGACCGTCTCTTATCTCGTGGGAACGATGAACTTCTATAGGAAGTTTTATACGTAACTCTTTAATGAGTTTAAGAACTCTGAACGAGTTAAAACTCTGTAGATAGAGTTGTTAGAACCGAAAATTCGGTTAATGATCAAGCTGTATTCTGTTGTTGAAGAATCTTCTCAGATTTGATCTTCTGAGATTGATTCGAAAATCCTATCTCTAAGGATTTTGCTGCGGTTGCTGAATCACCGAACCAGGGTGGTTGAGATCCTCCAGAGTTTTCTTCAGCTGCTAACTCCTGATTCGACTCTTCAACCCCTCACGAGCCAGCCTGCTCCCCCTTTTTTAACTCAGTCGAGTTTGTTGAGTTTTATAGGGGGATAAGGGGTTGTAACTGACCCCTATATCCGCTCCTACGTGGGCGAAAATCCCTCAGAACGTGGGATAAACGGTTCTGGAACCGTTCGACTTGTGTTTGAACAAGTCAAACGCCCACTTTGGCGTTCAGAACCCAACTTCGTGTCTTAGAATTGTGACGCGAAGGTCGGTATTAGCTGAACATTGATGAACGCGAGGGTCGCTCGCGTTTTGATTTGTTGCCTGCTTGGTGACGCGAGGGTCGGTGTGAGTTGAACCCTTATGAACGCGAGGGTCGCTCACATTGAGTTGTGACTTGGAAACGCGGGGGTCGCCTGCACTTCCATATTTGTGACGCGGGGATGACTTTCGCGTTTTAGAAGGAGTTTGTTGACTTGTAACTTCTTCTGTAAGGTGTTGCAAAGACCGTTGTTCTGTAATCCTCGCTTTAGCTGTGGTGGAGTGTGAAAGTCGTCAAATTGTAACCTTCACTGTAGATTGTGAAGACTGCTGAATAGAGTTTCCATCAGTTGTCGGAAGTGTCGTCGAATTGTAACTCTTCTCGATCTATGTGAAAAGTCCTCCGTTTGCAGTTTCTTCGCTTATCGACCCGAAAGCTATTTGATTGTAGCTTTTATTGTGAGAGCTAGACGGGAATCAACATCCATAGTGTCTTTTAGACGAATATTTGCCCACAGCTCATCAGCATCTCTAATAGTTGCTAATATAATATTGGTCATGTTGTTGTCGCAACCATCAAGATCAATCATCTCAGAAATGAGGTCGTGTTTGCGGTGATCGTGGAAGTCGTTTGATTGTGACTTCTGTTATCGGGGCTTGTTTTAATCAGCTATCCATTGTGATTTTTAGACAGCCTACAGAACCCCCTCCAAAGTTTTCGAAAGTTCACGGTTGACTGAGACGAATTTTCGGAATACTTTGGATCCCAAAATCTAGTGAACTGATTACTCACTTCGTCTGATCGAGCCAGATAATTTCAATGTTGTTGACTGTAATCTATCTGTGCTTCTTCAATAGACTCCCCTGCGGAGTCGCCTATTTCTCCTCGGCTTTGGTCGCCTTGATGATTGCTGCTAGCTCTTATTTATCTGGGGCCGTGTCATAGCCTTGGTAGTTGAAGAGCTGCCATTATAGTAATCCAATGCATAAACAAATTATGCATTTGAGAATTGGAACGTGTGGGTGAGCTCAGCGTTTGGGAATTTCAACCGACCCGAACGCGAGGGTCGGTTCGGGCGGGATTCTGACCTCGAATCCCGTTCGTTACGATTTGACAGCCTGTCCAGCTGTCTATAAATAGACCGCTTTAGGTCAAATCAGAGTCATTCGACTCTTCTTGAAATTCTAACGAAAATCTTCGTTCTCTCCTCCGGCGAAGAACTGTTCTTCCCCTCCGATGAGATCTCATGGCACCCAAGCAGGACGCTCTTCGTTCTTCCCGATCTGACGCCGCTGCGGCTCGAGAGTCGGCATCATCAGCGCCGGCCGGCGGCGCTGCCGCTCAGGCGAACATGCCGCCTCACCTTCCTTTGATCGGTGGTAAGTATGGCCTTCGTGGTCGTTGAACTTGCTTCGGCAAGTTTTGATCTTTAGATCCAACGAGGAAACTCGTTTCAGATAACGCGGGGCTGAACTCCGTCGTTTGGTATTTTTGACGAGAGGTTCGACCTTCGCGTCTCAGATTCCTGACGCGAGGGTCGACCTACGCGTCTGACTTTTCTGACGCGAGGTTCGACCTTCGCGTTTGACTTTTCTGACGTGAGGTTCGACCTTCACGTTTGACTTTTCTGACGCGATGTTCGACCTTCGCGTTTGAACTTAGTTGACGCGGGTGTCGACCTTCGCGTCTGGGCTTTGCTTTTGACTTAACTGATTTTTTTCTTCGTTTTGCAGTGCGTCATACCAGCGAACCTCTTCTTTTTCGCCACCATTTTGGACATGTAGGCGGCGTGGACATGAACATGACATTCAACTCGCGCCTAGAACTCCCAGTCTTCAAAATTAGGGATAAGAGTCGCGCAGAGTTAGTCACAAAAGCTTCTCCCGAAACTCTTAGGACATTGGTTACGGACGCTAAGTTTGAGCACACGAACCGTAAGCCAATAGCCAAACCTGGATACCTTTTTGGGGACTTCGTTGACTTTGACGCCGACACCGCTTATGACGGGAACTATAAGTGGCTGCGGAGTGTTGGGGACCGCAACCTTTTCTTGTCCAATATGGAGAGAATGTTCCCCATATCTTATTTCCAGTATGCATCCGTCCCGAGGCGTATGGATTGGCCTCTGGTTAAGGATCAAGATGGGGATGCCCTTGGCACTTTGACTTTCCACGGGGTCAGCTCAGCAGGTTATGGCCGACAAGTGACTGCTTTACGACCAGGTTTATTTGCTAAGGAGTATCCCCTTGGCGAAGTGGCTAGTCCCGCGAAGACTTTTGTCCGGAGGTTTGTGGAGAAGAAAGGAGAGTTTCCCGCGTAAGGATTTAGAACTCCTGGCTGGGTTCATTCTCCAGTGTCAGGGTGGTGGACCCGGATGACCAAATTTGTTTTGGACGAATTGGATGCGCCCCTCTCCCAGGCTGGTTTGAAAGTTCCTGTGCGGGCCACTAAATTCGGAATGGTCCAGAGTCACTTTCACTTTTTCTCTATACTGGAGAAGTATAATCCTGATACTTGCACTTTCTTCACCCCTGTGGGGGAATTAGGCTTCGCTCTTCATGAGATGCACGAAGTCTCGGGTCTTCTTCTTGGAGATTTGCCGTATGAAGAATTTGTTCCGGGATCGGCAGAACTTCAACTTTTAAAGAAGGCCAGCCCCGAAATTTACGACACTTTATGGGAAGTCATGTGTCACTTCCACATCTGTATGCAGCTGACGGGGGCCCACGGGAGCGGCATTAAACAGGTGTCTTGGGCGGAATATCTATTCCAGAACTTGGGCAATAAGGGAGGCTTAGTGACCCGATTGCCTGCAAGCACTTTAGAGGAGGTTCAGGCTAGGATTGACGATGCTACCTCCCATTACACAAATGAGGCCAAGGAAGATGTTTTCCCGGCCCATACGGAATTCGAGAGTTTCCATTACCAAGCTCTGCTCCCTATCTCTGAAACGGCGCTTTTGACTGGGTATTTGATGCTGTGGCTCAAGCGGTACGTCGTCCCGACCAGGCCGATCGATGCTCTCGCTATTGAGGTGATTTACCCCGCCGTCCTTCTAGCCCATGGGAGGCCTGTGAGCCTTCTCAGTGCTATGGTGGGTTGTCTACAATTCGGATTGCGGGAGTTGACTTCGGACTTCGTTGATACTACAGAGATGGAGTCCGAGGGTCGCAAGACTTTCAAGACTCCCAATCCTAGGGTGCCAATGCCATATACCTATTTGATGGCTTGGTACGTGCTACACTGCCCTTCGTTGATGAGTGCAGCCTCTGCCCCAGGAGATTCATTCATCCCATTCGTGTAGAGATTAGAGTTTGCGAAATGGGAAGGGGGATACATGGTTAGGATTCGCTAAATCTTGGCGCGAGATACCAACTTCCATATCTACCGATGTTTCCCTGATTTTGAGGGCGGTATCTACGGTGCGGAATATCAAGACGTAGCAGGCCCTAATGGATTCACTCAGCTCAACGGAGGTGTTTTCCATTGGCTTCTCTCCATTAGGCCAGGCTACTTAGTCTTCCGGCTGAAAGTACCCTAATGCCGCTAGGAAGGAACGCTAGAGGGGGGTGAATAGGGTTTATGCTAATCTAATCCGATTTATGCCAAATTAAAAACTTATTAATAAATATATCCTAGCACAAGAGATATGAATAATATATGTGTAAGGATATATAAATAACACAAGGGTGAACAATATAGTGGATGAAATAAACTAGATGCAATAGGCGATATAGGCAATGAGCACAAGTATAAATGAACGCCAATGCAACTCAAACACAAGCAAATGATCACGGAGTTCGGACCTTCCGTCCTACGTCTCCGCTCCCCACTCCCGGGGAGAAATCCACTATCACACCGGGTTTTCAACGATCACCCGAAAACGCTTACACCACACAATATCGGTTTCAACGCTCACCGATCAACGTCTACAATATCACAATGTAACTACACTAACTACCACCTCAAGTGTTGGTCCTCACGTATCGACTCCCTCAAGTGCTCGGAATTATCACCTCTCACTAGGCAACCGACGCCACTCCTCTTGGTATCGACTCCGTCCTCACCACACACTCCTCTCGGTGTACTAGTGTAATACAAGTGATCTCACAATGAAAGCTCACAACAACAAATTTGTTCTCTACAATAGATGAGAACTCAATGTAGCACAACTCAATGTTACAATCTCTCACAACCCCAATAATACTATGTATGAAAATACTAAAAGCTCAAGTGGGTGTGTGTAACAATGAGATTTAATAAACAATACTAAAACTAAACTCAATATAAAACTAGCATATGGAAATTAAGATCAAACATATAAAATAGCTAGATTGAGTTTAGAAAAACTTCTCTATATGATAACAAGAGATGGAGGGAGAAGACTGAATGCTCAAACTGTAGAAGATGATCTCCTCAAGCTCTTGTGGAATTGATTTCCAAAACCGAAAACACTCAATTGCTTAAAAGCTTATAAACACACTTAAACAAAACTTTAAACAAAACTTAAACACCCTTTAAAACTTGTTTAAAACTTTTTCTTCATTAGTTAGGACTGAGGATATGTGGGGGTATTTATAGGAACCCCAAAGCCAAGAGAAAACAAGGCAAAAAGACCAAAAACCCAAAAAAAACAGCTCAGCCCAAAACTAGCCGTTACAGTGTTATGGGTCGACTCATCACTGTTCATGAGTCGACTCATAAGTTACCGTTACAGGCCAAAAAACAGCTTATGGGTCGACTCATAAAATTCATGAGTCGACTCATCATGCATGGGTCGACTCATGAGGTCATGGGTCGACTCAGCAGAAACAAAAACCAAATTCCAGAACACTTCATGAGTCGACTTATGACAGGCATGAGTCAACTCAACCTGTCGGGTCGACTCATGATATTGTGAGTCGACTCGACAGAAACAAAATGCAAACTACACAACAGTTTATGAGTCGACTCATTACTATACATGAGTCGACTTATAAACATGCACACAGAAAACCTGATTTTAAAAGTGCCTTTAAAAATAACAAATAAATTCCAAAAATTATGAAACTTTGGGAAATGTTTATAAACATGTAAATGAACATGTTACAAAAGGAATTTTTGGAATATCACTTCCCAAAACTAAAATATCATTATTTTGCAAATATGTCCAAAACATGAGAACATGAGATATTTGAATTTTGATGTTTTGACATAAACCAAGTTTTGAAACTTTGTAAACTGATTTTATAGACTTGATAAAAAGTATAAAATGTTGTAATGAAGTCTATAACCTAGAAAAACAATATTTTCATAAAATTGCATATTCTATGCAATATATTCAAAAACACAATAGAATATGAAACATATGATTATATATATGAATGTAAATTTGTTTCATATCTATATAGCTAAACCAAAACCCAATAATAAATATGAAATGTGTAATCTCATATTTATGAACATAAAAACTCAAAACTATGTATATATATATAACTATATATATGCATAGAAACCAAATACGTGTGTGTATATGATATTGAGCTTAGAGTATCTAACACACATAATATAAAAACCTAAACTAAATATACCCAAGCTTGAGATCTTCAACGAAGCTCTATCTTGGTACACTTGCGGATGAAGCTTGACTTGGATCTTTAACATGAATTGCAAGGCTTCAACCACTACTCCGCCAACCTCCATTTGATGTGATCGTGTAGGCTCAATCCATCCAACCTCCAACACATTGTTTGTCTAGAATACCTAATAGGAAACATAAACACTAGACAAACAATATTAGGAATTGTTTGTAATCATCAAAACAAGATTAGAAGATGTAGGCTCATAACATGAGACCTAACACCGGCAAGGCGTCAACTGCTTTGTCGAGCCCTACCAACCTTATAGGTTTGCTCGGCAGTTTGGGTACGACCAAGTGTACGTCGGTAACCCTCGTCCTCAACTATCGGTTGTGGGCAACTTGTATGAAGGAGCTAGGGCCTGGTATTATTCTGTAGCAGGTTGTACCAAGGCCGTTTTCAGGCTTCCCCACAAAACTGCCAATTCTTACACCTCCATAAGCTTCTGAAATTGGTATCACGCAGCGTCTCAAATTCCCCATTACAATATAAATTCATCGTGCCTGAAAGAGATTAGGCACATGTATTCCTTGAGGAGGGGGTCAAAGACGTCCCGTTTGAGAGGGATTGATGAGTTCTTAGTCATTGAGAACCAGCCTGCTGGGCAGGAAGAGGAACGGGGAGCTGAGCCCGTTCCGGTGGAAGAACAACGAGTGATCGATCCTCCCGTGACAAGAGCAGCGGGGAAAAGAAAACTCTCTGCCGATGAGACCGGCAAATATGACAAACAGTTTCGTCGGAAGTTGCTGATTGATCCACCTCCCGAAGGCCAACAAAAACCCAAGTTGATGGCTGAGGCCATCCGGGCTGCTGTGGATGAAGAACAACAGGAGTCGTCTGTGGCGGGCTTGCCACATAGAACCGGGCTTCGCTCTCAGGGGCCAGCCCTTTCAGGCGGTGCTTCTTATTATCATCCTCCCGAGGACGAAGAGGATGAGTTAATGGCTGCAGATGTAGAATCTGCTCCAGTGATGGACCTCCCTAAGTCTCCAGTCTTGGAGCAGAGAGATATCGAAGAGAATCCATCTCCTTCCCCTTCAGCCTTAATGTCACAAGCCGGCGACTTAATCCCTAGTCCTACAACAGGACTTATGAATAAACCAGCTGTTGGCACAAGTCTTCCTGGATCTTCAGCTACTCAAGAAGATGAGGAACGAGTTGACTATGAAGGCTCCTCGATCGGTGATGAAGCTGACGAAGAGAAAGATGATGAGGACGCTGAAGTTGGCAACTTGCCGGGTGATGACGTAGAAGATGAGGAGCGCGATTCAATGGAAGACATAACTCTTTTTGACGATGCTCCCAAGGCTCTGTCTGATAAGGCATCTGGTTATACGCCTTTTTATCTCACCGGTAAGCTTAGTTTGTTTCGACTTATCCCGCACGCTTTTTCCGCATTTCGACCGTTTTTTCGTGCAGGTTCGCCAACCCCTGGGACTACTTCAGCTGCTCCTTTAGAGCAAGAACCTGCGCCGGCGTCGGCCCCTCTACAAGAGCAACATCTACCTGGCTCACCCAAGGTAACTGCTCCGTCTGCTACGTTGCCTGAAACCACTGCAGCGACTCCTCCTCCAGAACAGCCGGTCGTGCAGGTATCGGCTCCTTTGCCGGAGCAAGCCTTACATGACTCTTCTGTGGTGGCCACTTCACCAAAAGCGGTGATGAAGATCTCGCTCACTCCAGCAGAGGCTGGGCCCAGCTCATCTCAGGCGAAGGCATTGATGGCTTTGACTTCAAGTCCTTCGCAACTGAATATCTCGATTGCTTCTGCAGCTTCGGCACCTGGATCGCCTACTAGCCATCGTCTTAACGCACCAATCTCAACTGCTGAAGGGGTGTCTTCGGGTGCGACTGTCAGGATTGCTAATGCACCTAAGTTCCTTCAGATCTCTTTGATGTATCTAAATACTCTTGCGAAGACGGTGGTTGAGTCCCTGATGAATGGTCAAGGGACTTTGAATTCCTTTCGACCTCTTCTGGAATTGGGCTTGAACGGGGTCAAGTATGTGGGCGAACTTCAATGGTTCGAGCGCTGCTCAGAAATCATCCTCCGTTTGGAGGAGAAATTACAACGCTTAGAGACCATGGGTCATAGTGATCTCCAACCAGAAATTATGTCAACTCTGGTTAATCTTCAGGTTGCCGAAGTGATACAACGGGAATCACTGGAGCGGGACTTAGCTGAGAAAGAGCGCCAGGTTGCAGAGTTTCGTGAGCGTAATATTCAGAAGCGAGAAGAACTAGAACGCTC
>BQKN01054813.1:50674-105896 GCA_022839385.1 Asparagus kiusianus | reverse complement strand
CCCTTGGGGTTGGTTGTGATATTGCTCGCTAGCGCTTTGACGCTCGTTGTCCCTCCCCCTTTCAGGTAACGAGCCAGGAGCCCGAAGAGTCGCAGGTTGATGGTGATGCATTTTAGCTTCAGCTGTCTATTTAGTTATATTTTCTTTTGAGCTCCACTGTAGACTTTTGTTTAGACATTTGAGAGTTTTATTCTAGAAGTTGTAAAGGCTGTGTGCATTATTTCCTCTTGTCAAATATTTTGTATTTGAGACTTGTTGAGTACTTCAGTTTATTTATTTCAGACATTGACTTGTACTTTAGTATTCTAGATGATGGAATATCAATTTGATCTTTATTATTTCATCTGTTGATTTCGGTATTATCTTTTACTTGTTTTTGTACCTACATCTTTTATTGACTCTACTAGAGAGATAGTAATTGTGATGGTGAAACATATTATTGCACAGGTGTGGTGCATGGCATGTTTGACATTTTTGGTTTTACCTTGGACTGCAGCCTTGTGTGAACCCAGGGGCGTCACAAGAAGGATATTATCTTCGGGAGGATAGATCACCCCCTGCGCACGATGTGGGATGAGTCAGAAGAAGAGGAATCCACACCTTAATTTTTGCAATACAGTCAAATAGCGAAACGCATGATGAGGAATATGGGCTATGACTTCACTCGTTAAGAAGGCCTGAACTATGGCAAAGGGCTAAAGATGGTTATCCGTCCCACCTATGTGCCTAAAGGAAGGCCATCAAAATACTTTAGCAAAACTCGAAGAGGCTTGGGTTACGCTTCCTCCTCATCAGAATTATGCTGCAACATCGGTGAAGACTCCGGTGACGCTCGATCGGATGATCAATCATCAACATCCTCGGCATGGGACTCAGACGTCAGTGTGGGAGATTTGTTCAAGGACCTCACAGTCAACATGGCTACGACTGATCCTACTAAAATAATGGAAGATGAGCAGGTCCCGATTTATGATGAAGCCTGGGACCGCCACGTCAGTGCTTAGTGGAATGGTCGCTTCGAACAACGCAAACCACCCACTAAGGACAAAATCCTCCAGATAAACATGGGCAATGAGGCTAATCTCAAGCCCATATTCATCAGTGACAGCTTACCTTCCCGGGAGAAGGAGAACCTCATATCCCTCATACAGGAATATATTGATGTCTTCGCGTGGAATTATGAGGACATGCCTGGCCTAGATCCTCGGATCGCCATGCATCGCCTCAACATTAGCCTAGACGCTAAACCCGTCAAGCAACAACAGAGACAGTTTTATCCACAAATCATAGAGGCAATCGAATCCAAAGTAAAGAAGCTGATCGAATCCGACTTCATTAGGGAGGAACAACACCCCGATTGGGTGGCCAACGTTGTTCCGGTCCTGAAGAAGAACGACAAGATCCGCATCTGCATTGACTTCAGGGACCTCAACGCCGCTTGCCAAAAGGATGAGTTTCCTTTACCCATCACGGATGTCATTATTGACAATACATGTGGATTTGAGAGGATGTCCTTTATGGATGGGTTTTCGGGGTACAATCAGATCAAGATGTACCCTGATGATAAGAAGCATACCTCATTCAGAACTCCCGTTGGGATATACTACTATACAGTTATGCCTTTCAGGCTCAAAAACACCAGCACGACCTATCAATGCACCATGAGCATGATTTTTTGGGACCATCTGTGGAAGATGGTCGAGTGCTATATGGATGACTTGGTCATAAAGAGTCGTAGCAAGGACGACCACCTTCAAGAACTCATGCGATCTCATCAACTAAAGATGAATCCTACAAAGTCATTCTTAGGGATGTCCAGCAGTAAATTCCTCTGATTCATCGTCATGAGAAAGGAGATTCGTATCGACCCGGATAAAGTGCGAGCTATCCAGGAGCTTCAACCTCCCCGGAATCTTAAAGAATTAAGGGGACTCCAGGAACGATTGGCTTACATCCAAAGATTCATTTCAAATCTTTTAGGCAAATGTTAACCCTTCTCCAAGTTGATGAAGAAAGGCGTCTCCTTCGTATGGGACGAACCCTGCCAACGAGCGTTCGAGGAGATCAAAGCTTATCTTTTGAACCCCCCTATTTTGGCAACCCCAGTCTCAAGGAGGCCATTCCTCCTCTATATACGAGCCATGGAGCATTCTCTTGGTGCTCTTCTGGCACAAAATGATGATGTTGGCCATGAGTAAGGCGTCTACTACCTAAGTAAGACTCTGCAGGGAGCCGAGCAACGGTACCCTATGATCGAAAAGGAATGCCTAGCCTTAGTGTTCGCCATCTAGAAGATGCAACACTACCTGGTTGGCCAAACCATACATGTTGTTTCCCGGATGAACCCCATACGAGTCTTCATGACACAACCCAGAGCCTTAAATTGGCGCCTGGCCTGATGGGAACTCCTGTTGTCTCAATACGACATCCACTTCATGCCGCAGAAGTCAGTCAAAAGACAAGCCATCTGTGATCTCATGGCCAGCCATCCACTAGGGACAAAGATAGATTTATTTGAAGACTTACCGGATGAGACCCCCGAAGCCAACACAACCTCTCCCGCAGAGGTTTAGCAGATGTTCTTCGATGATGCATTTTTTGTCGGTACGAGCGGGTCTATCATAGTAGGAGCGGGGGTGGTCTTGATTTCCCCACACAACCACGTGTTTCCCCCGGGCCTTTTCTTTAACAGAGCCTTGCACCAACAATGTGGCCGAGTATAATACACTGCTCATTGGACTCGAGGCTTACAATGACTCTCAGTTTATTGTTAAACAGATGATGGGAGAATACGAAGTCAGGAACGACGACTTGATCCTGCTTCACAAAGTACCTATCAAATTAGCTGAATCATTCGAAAGCTTTGGCATTGAGCATGTGCTTTGTTCCAAGAATACGCATGCAGATGCCCTGGTGTCATTATCAGCTAACCTAGCCCAACCACTAAGGACGACTTAGTGTGTCACTGTCACGAGCAACGACTCTTTCGGCTAGAAGACGCTCTAGAAGTAAACACTACTCAACAGGCCCCGGATCAAATTAACTCGAAAGATTGGTATTTCCTAATCATCGACTATGTTTTATACAGTATACTACCCAAAGATGCTAGGGAGCGGGAGTCTATCCACCGACACGCCTCAGGGTTCTACTACGACTCAACCACAAAGGCATTGTATCGTAGGTCGTATGATGACATGCTGCTTCGATGTCTCTCGAAGATAGGAGCACATGAAGCTCTGTACGAAGCCCATGACAGTACTTGTCACCAACCCAGACCTAAGCTCTGGGATCGTCTGTGGAGGATAGGCTACTATTGGCTTAGGATGGTTAGCGATGCAGTCGCTTACGCCAAACATTGCCACGTGTGCCAAATCCACGCTAATTACATGCACCGACCGCCTGAAGACATGTATCTGATAGCAACTTCATGGCCGTTCAAAGCATAGGGGATGGATATCGTCAGATCGATATCTCTGCCGTCAGCAAGAGGTCATTGCTTTATCCTCGCGATCATCGACTTCTTCTCCAAATAGGCCGAAGCTATTCCCTTAAGAGAAGTCAAGAGCAATGATGTGATTAGATTCATCAAACATCATGTCATATACCGATATGATGTTCCTAGACGTATCATTCATAACAACGACACGCAATTTGTCAGCCATGCATTTACTCGATTCTGTGACAAGTTCGGGATACAGAACCTTTCCTCCACAGCTTATAATCCCTCGGCAAACGGTTTAGCTGAGGCCTTCAATAAGACGATTGTCAAGATCCTAACCAAGCTGACCTCTAATAGCAAACGTGATTGAAAATGAGAAGCTTGGCAAAAGTTTATGGGCGTATCTCACGATGGTTCGCACACCGACCGGCACCACGCCTTACTTATTGGTATATGGCTGCGAGGCCGTACTACCTCTAGAGATTCAGATTCTATCCCTCCGTGTCGCCCTCACAGTAGGAATGACGACTGAGGATAGTCATCGCCGACATCTCGTAAAACTCGAAGCACTAGATGAGAAGCGGCTTGAAGCTCAACAACACATTGAGTTCTACCAAGCCCTAAGGATTTCGACCAGAAAGTCAAGCACTAATCCTTCAAGGAAGGTGAGTTGGTCCTTGCTGTTTGACGACCGATGATTCTCAACTCCAAAAATAAAGACAAGTTCTAACCCAAATGGGAAGGACTGTTTGTGATAGAGACAGTCTATTCGAATGGAGCTTATCGCCTCGCCAAACCAAATAGCGATAAGATCATGATGCCTATGAACATCAAATTCCTGAATAAGTACTACCCTTAGTCCTTCTTTAATATTACCCTTACTCTAACTAGTATACGAGTATAAACTGCTTCTTCTTTTTTCTCCAACTGGTATACGAGGCTAAACTATTCCTATTCCCCATTCCTCCTACTAGTGTACGAGGCTAAACTACTCCTTACCTCCCCCACTTGGTCAAACTTCCTACAGTTAGGGCCAAAGCCATAGTCCATCGCTAATCATCTCCAATAGGATAGCGGGTCTCTATAACTATCAAGTTAACTGCTACCTCTGATAGTCATTTCTCCATCAATCTCTTTCAACTGGACGATGGATCTTGTAAAACTATCAAGTTAACTGCCACCTCTGGTAGTCATTTCTCCATTAGTTTCATTCAACTAGACGACGAAAATTGTAAAACTATCAAGTTAACTATTACCTCTGATAGTCTCCTCTAAATTTTCTCCGTCGATCCTCTCCAATAGGACGATGGGACCACCTCCTATAGTCATGTTAACATCACACCTCTGACAAATTAGCCTACCAATCCTCTCCAATAGGATGGTAAGCCCACAAAGTTGCTCAAAATCGTAACAAACTCCCACTGTCAAGTTAATAATCACCTCTGACCAAAATGCACTTACTGACTCTCAGTAATGGCGATCGTGGTAGTTCCTATCACGTTAATGATTACCTCTGATAGCCTACACCGTCATTCCCACAAATGATGTTATCCGATCAGTCGTTACACTCACACGTCCCTAAACGATCTGATCCTTTCCGAGTGTCCTAATATACTTAGAACAATCGATTGGTAGTAGCCTACCATGCGATGGCTCCTATATCGATCAGTCATCACACTCCTACGTCCCTAAACGATTTGATTATCCTGACATCATCATTCCCGCAAATGACGATGTTCGCTGATGGTGGCCTACTAGGCTATGTGCTCCATCGGCCTCCGAGCAGCGACTTACCAGACAGTGAGTCGTTATTGGGACCCTATCTTGGTCGCGCACACAGGTGACCACTCTGGTTGGGCTAGGTTGTTAATGATTAACAACATAACCCCACCTAATTATGACTTAACAATCGTAGTCGACTTAACCCAACACCTCGAACGGCTGAAGGGAGAGGAGAACTTTAGCATTAAGTCTAAAATAAACTCCTCGACAACTCACCGTACTGAGGGAAATAGTGTGGCTAGTCTGACCCAAACAGTAGTTGGTAAAGGCAAGTCAAAATTCGTTGATGGCTAAGGGTTTTCAAAAAAAAATTACCACGGCGAGTGCGACTCGTGACGGGGGTGGCAGTTACAACGGCTGAAACACTGGAGGAGGAGACCATCCTCTTTCTATTTGAGACACGCAACTTTGCTTTAGGGGCCATTCTTTTTGACGAAATGGCTTGAGTTTCCTCTGAACAGAAATTCATGAGCGCTAACAGTCTCTCGAGGGAACGACGAGCACGTTATATAGGTGAAATCTCGACGGTTGAGATCCACGGGTTCAATTAAATCGAACGGATCTAATTAATCGTGGCGGTTCAAATTCGACGACCACAAACGCCACTACCTTCAGGATCCCCAAATCAGTGGCTCACATTGAAATGCGAAAGACGAGAGGCCCCGTCACTTCGCATTTAACACGAAGCAACATGCCCACGTCGCTTTAGTTAGCGAATACGTAGGCCTACAGATGAACATGTGGCTTGCCCACCCCGAACTCGACTACGCTCGAGCTCGCTTTATGCTTTGAACTCGCCTATAGTTAGAGTTCGCATATGGCTTGAACTCGCCATACGACCAAAGTTCACCTACGGCTTGAACTCTCTATACAACCAGAGTTCACCTATAGCTTGAACTCTCTATACAACCAGAGTTCACCTACGGCTTGAACTCACCCAGCTAAAGTTCGCCTACGGCTTGAACTCGCCTAGCTAGAGTTCACCTATGGCTCAAACTCGCCTGGCTTGAGCTCACCTACAGCTTGAAACTTAAGTTCGCCACGGCTCGAACTAGCCTAGTATGAGTTCACCTACGATTTGAATTCGCCTAATTCGAGTCCACCCATGGCCTGAATCCTTCCTATTCAAGCTCATCTAAGTGTTGGACAATGGGAGGGCAACAATAAACAACAAAAAAAGTATATGTGCAATACATTGGGAAACCAAGAAAGCATAAATTGCATTCATTTACTAGTTCTAAGACAATACACTTGAACAAAGTTATGATTCTACAGTCAGAGGAGTCATAACAATACATCTGGAACAAAATTAGTCAAAATGTCTTAAAACCACTTCAACCCTGCAAGCCTAGTCCAGCAAGCTGAAGGACGCAAGCTCCGCTTTAGCAGCGGCTATTCTCCTTGCATGGCCCTCTCGAGCCTCGTCCTCCACCTCCTTTTGGATTTGAGCCTCGAAGGTTGAGGTGGCATCCTCCTCCTCCTAACGCATCATCTGAAGGTTTCAGGTTGCCTCTCCAGTAGCTCTACAGGCCTCCCCACTCTCAAACTACATCCCTCTCAGCGTCGTCTCCTCTTGAGCTAGCTCGACCCTCAGGCGGGTGATGGTGGAAGTAGAGGCGTCCATCTTGGCCTACAGTAAGCACTACCGGCCCGTCAAAAGAGCGATATGAGACTCCAAGTTAGCTATGTCTCTAGCTCGGACCTCCTGCTCCCACACCCTCCGACGCCGGACTTGAGCTAAGAGTTGCTCCACATCAGTCTCTAGGTCCACATGTAGCAAATTCTCCAAGGGTGTCAGGCGCGACTCCAAATGAAGGAGCCTCATCATGCAGCGTGTGGCGAGTCGGGATTTGCCCAACCGCCTAACGTCAGCCACACGGTCTAGGAGAGACTATCTGAAATTCGCATAAGACCCCCAACCGAGGCCGACGATGGAGATCACTTACTTTGCAGCGTTCTCCAATTCATTAAATTGAGCCTGTAGGGAGAGGGAGCCTAAAGAAGTAGGCTCCTGACCATGAGAAAGTGTTGTGATAAGCGGGGTCTTGGGGAAAACCCCGTTTCTGGCTGAGGAGCAGACTACAAAGTGGATGCGGTCATATCTTCCTCTGGTTCGTCATCAGAGACGAGGATAGGTTCAGGTTTAGGCTCCTCAATAGCCGGCATCCCCTCTCAGGTTGCACAACAAAACAAAGAAATTAAAATCGTGGACTCATCTCACTCACACGGCCTTTAACCTGCCAGGAGGGTTAGAGATAGAGATATCTCTAGTAGCGGTGGCATCCTTAGAGGTAGCAGCGGAGGAGGAATCCCCTTCTCCTTCTTTGAAACTATTACTTTTGTTCGTAGAGCCATCTCGAACGTAGTAAGAGAAAGTTTGGGTTTTTCTTCGAAGAAAGTAGTAAGCGACGTGACCTCCCCAACAAGGAAGATGAACACTATATACACGTGGCTCAAACACTTGCCCACCGTTCGTTTCGACAGTTCGAATCGAACGATCGCAAGCAAGGCGGGGCGATTCAGAATCCCACATGAGCAGTCGAGATCTGGCAGTTTTAAACATGATCTGTAGCCAACGGCTCAGATCAAGCACGGAAGACAAAGAGCCTCCATTACGCCACCTTTAATGTGAAGCGACGTGCCCACGTCGTCTTAGCTAGAAAGCACATAGATCTATGAACGGGCACGTGGCCCGCCCAATTCGAAGCTCGGCTACGACTTAAGTTCGCCTAGCTCGAACTCGCCTAATAGTCTTAGCTCACCTACCACTTTGACCCGCCAGATGTGTCGAACTCGCCCGATCCGAACTCGCCTTCGACTCGAGTTCGCCATATGATTCGAGTTCACCTGGCTCGAGCTCGCCTAATGATTTGGGCTCACAAGCAACTTCGGCCCACCTAATTTGAGTTTGCTTACGACTGGGATTTCCCCCTATTTTTGAGTTCGCCTGAGACTTGAACCAAATTGGAATTTGGCCATGGCTTGAACTCGTCTTAAGTTCGCCTACAACTCGAACTTGTTCAAGTCGAGTTCGCCTATGGCTGGAACTCGCCCAGTTTGAATCCGCCTACGGCTAGGACTCGCCCATATTGAGCTCACTCACGGTTGGGGATCACCTACTATGGGAACCTAAATAGTAATCCATAGAGAAAAAAATACATGCACATGGAATACGTGGAGCAATGACTGAAATGATTTTATTCATAAAGAGAGATTTGGATACAACGATACAATCAAATAAAGTTACAAATCTCTCAATCGCGACTCCACCTCCTGGATCTCTTGCATGTGTTTACACTCGAGCCTGCTCAATACCTCTTTATAGATGTCTGCTTCAGAGCATGAGAGTAAGTCCTGGATGTCGGTCCTCACATCTTTGAGGGCATGGTCTTTCTCCTCGACCTTATCAGCAGCTAATCATTATCGAAACCTGAGCTCATCCAATTACCCCATCAGCTATTCGCGGGCCTGCTCCTTAGTGGCCAAGAGAGCCTACGCCTCAGTGATAGCTTGCTTCACCTTCACTATCTCCGCTGATAGGCTGGATATACTGGAGTTCGCCTTGTGACACTCTAGATCCACCCGCTCATCCTCGGCGATAGTATGCTCCAGCTCCTCCTTCAACTGTGTCTCTAATGACATCTTCTCCTCCAAACCATGCTCCCGCTCCTTCAAGGCCGTTTGAACCTCGTCGGATGCAAGGTGGATGGTCTCAGAACCCTTAGTGCGAAGGGCGAGCATCTTTCGGATAGTCAGCTCTGCCTCCTCCAAGCACACATAATACAGTGTGGCGGCAGAGGCACCAAGCATCTTGACCAAGAAGCCCATGTGAAAGTCAAGAATCTCCTTGAACTCCTCGAAAGGACAACTTCCTTCCAATGCAAGCTTGATGCTATTAGCAAGGGTGTCATGGAAGTTGGCAATGGCTCGATCTACTGACCTCTTACATGAGCGAGCCACAGGAGAGAGGGTAGCCGCATCCGCCACTAATATCACCATCGGCGTTGTAGCCGAAGCGATAGTGGCCACGATGGCGGGAGTGGTGGTAGACACCGCTAAGACCAAAGGCCCGGCTGACACCATTAGAGTCTCGACCGCAAATTTAGCGGTGGCCTCAACGGTTACTGAAGTCGGAGACGACGAAGTGACGACCAGCTGAGCGGATGTTTCCTCCTAAGTCAGAGCCTCCGTCTGTAGGGTTGACGCTTCATCGTGAGCCAATGTCTCCTCAAGAATTAGGGCCTCCCCTTGCTAGGTTGGCGCTTCTTCATGAGTCGACTCCTCCTCTTCCTAGCTTGACGTCTCACCGTGGGTCGAAGCATCATCTCCTTCGTCCCCTTCTTCCTCTCCTTCATCTTCCTCCCCTACCGACCAATCAGCCTTGGAGGGAGGATCCTCTTTACCAGTTTCTCTGATGGTCAAGTCAACTGCAAATATGGAAGAAGTGTCAACAGCAACCACTGTAAAAGTCACAACTAGCAAGTCGACATCAGCGGGTCGACGAATCTTGACATCACTCTTACCTGGGTCGTCAAAATCCTCTTTGACTTCGTTCCCTTCCTCCTCGGTGGAAGAAATGGGGATCACCTCCTCTGCCATGCATGCGTTAGATCAACACAAATGTTAGGTGATACAAGTTCAACTTTGTACTCGAAGAGAGAGCATTAAGAGGTTACCTCCCAATACGATCGTTGAAGTGGTTGGATCCCCCGCATGGTGCCCTGCTACAAGTGTCGAGGGGGCAGCCTCCGAAGCTAACGGAATCGTCCCCAACACAGCAACTAGAATGGGCGTAGTAGCCTCAGTCGTAGAGGCAGTTGCCCCACAAGTCGACGCAAGAGTGGCCATGGCTTGGCCCTCCGCCGTTTTAATGGTCTCTGCCGCCTCCTCGTGACAGACCTTCTTGATCGCCTCCCCTCATGAGCTGCCAGCCTCAGTCTCCCGCTATCGTTTAGAGGGAAACAAACATCTAGGAGCAAAAGCAAGCATCCTCATGTGCCCAGCTACCGCTCCCCGGACCTGTTCTAGGCGCGCCCCCACCCGGGTCATCTCATCAAACACCCTTTGCTCATCGGCAGGTTCCAACTGAGTGAAAGGAGGCGGGGCATAGGCCTTAACTGTCCCGAATTAACTTAAGCTAGCATGAAGGTCTTTGGTGTCTTTAGCAAGAACATCTTCAAACCACTCCTCGATAGCCTGGCAACCTCTCCGCCTCGATGGGTGGGGAGCTACCCTTGAGCGGCACCCATGCTCCGCCAAACAAGAGCTCTGGAGCCGAAACCCTCAGGATTTGCACTGGCACCCCGATACCATCGATAATAAATAAGTGTATGGTGAAGGTCCCGATCCCTAACTGGCAGCTCAAAACATGCGTTGGTGCAGCGGCGTAGGTCGAGAACCACCCCCGTGCACCGTCCACTAACCCTCCTTCATAATGCAAATGAGGGTTAATGTTCCCAACATATAATTGGTCATACCCGAATTGATGGGCAAACCTATAGGGAATATACGGCTCCAAATAACACACAGAGCTCGTTCGCAGGACATGATACCCTGAATGAATGTTAACCAGCCATCTGAAGGTACCGCGGGAAAGGATAGTATGTTGGTCCGCCATTGCCGTGTCTCGGAGGGCCTCGTTGTATCCTCCCCCAGTAAAATAAGGGAAGAACCAATGGAAATTATAATAGCCAAAATGGGACAATGTTTTCCTAATATCAGGAATGTCCTTGCATTTCCAAGAACACTTCTCCAGGCGTTGGACGAACGGGACAAACCCTTCTTCCTGAAGAGCCGCTGGGGCGCTCATTGAACACTCACAGTGGTAGATGAACCATGCCATCAAGTAGGTGTACGACGGCCCAATTCTAGGGTTAGGAGTCTTGGTGACTCCGCTGTCCCCCTCGGTAACATGTGACACCCGATAGAATTGGGCTGTTAATGTGCGGAGCCGCCCTCTGGATGCTTGCCACTGTCGTCAGAACTAAGATGTATGGCCGCTCGTATGCCAAACATACCGCTGGGTAGATGACCTCCACTAGGATCACCTCAAAAGAATGGGTGGGGACCACGCACCTCTTCAGCCATAGCATGAGATACCCCTCGAGCAATGCCTTTGCTGATATTAGGGACCTGGCCTGATGATGGAATAACTTGAAGGTCGTCCCTACCTTGAACCCACCCCACCTTTGGCCATCCTTCTCTCCACTTCGGCCTGGTCGCACTGGCCCAGCGGTTGAATAGGCCTCCCATTGACGTTATTTCCTAGGAACATGTAATCAGCCCAATTCTTATGGCTGATCCCTGTAACCCTCTTCTTCTTACCCTTATGATCAACCGCCCCTAGGGTGTTTAGGCATATGTGGTAGTGGCCGAGCAATTCCCATAAGGTCTCCATCACCTGAGGGAACTTGGATGAAAGGTAGTCAATCTCCTCCTGACCTGGCACGTACTCCTCATAGGGGAATCCTCCTAATGACAGTCCCGATATGTTGTACATATCATGGAGTGTTATGCCCAACTTGCCGTTAGGAGTGAAGAACGTGCCGTTATCCGGATAGTACAGTTCCAAGATACTATGGAACTGGGGAGCATTGACCTTCAGACCATGTTGAGTGGCCCTGATAGCCACATACAGCTCTAAACCCTCAAGATCGAAGTTCTCCACCAAAATGTATTCAGTGATCTTAGACCACCAAGTGTTGCTTCTAGGTATAGAGTGAATCCACCCTGGAGCCCGGAAGTCCTTCGGGGGAAATTGCCCCCCGGCTTGGAAGAAGCGATGATGGAAGGTTTTCGCTACCGCAGTCGTCTCCCCCATGGGTAATTCATTCTGCAACAAGCTTGGACGTAGAGCAGTCACACGCTTGCAGGAGCTGTCGACCCTATATCCGATGGTGGAGCCAGTAAAGACCCCACAGGCTACCCCGTCTTGAGTAGGGGTCAATCCTAATTCATCCTCCTCGGAGCCGAGAGTGAGCACTGCTCAACAAATAAGAACCCTCTAGGCATACTAGGAATATAGTAATAGACCCCGCCCATGACTCGAAGCCATCTTCTCTCCCCAAGCAGTAGAGCCGAGGGGTCAGTCGTGGCATCACTAAAAAAGAACTAGGGCTTTTTTAGTTCAATTCTAGTTGCGTCCGTCAGTGCTACGTCAGTAATCAACTCGCCAATGTCAGGTGATGCCCGTCGGACACCCTCTTTACCAATTCAATAGGCTTGTCGGCAGCGAACACAGGCATTGGATCTAGAAACGAGAATCGGAGAGGCGCTGCATAGGCCGTGCTACCGGCAAGGCCAATAGCAACGCCCTTCAGGAAGGCCTTGTCAGAAAATGTAGCTGTGAAGCAAAGCAAAAGAGAGTTAGAAAATTCGGGCTCAAAAGTACAAATTCTGTTCTAAGTCCTCCAAATAGGCGACCTTCCATGCATGGGCAAGCCTCACCTGGCAAAGCCAACTTTGCCTGGCAAGTCCTGGGTTCACCTGACAAAGGTTGAACTTGCCTAATGAAAGATGGGTTCACCTGACAAAGGATGAGCTCGCCTTACAAAGGCTGAGCCTACCTTATAAATGCTGAATTCGCCTGAGTAAAGCTAAATTCGCCTGACAAAAGCTAAGTTCGCCTGACAAAGGCTAGATTCGCCTAAATCGGGGAAAATTGCCAGAAATGGAAAAACCCATTGAAGAAGATGAGCAAACAGTGCTCATCTTCTCAGTTCCACCTCGTTCATCAACGTGGGGTCATCAAATAGCCTACTGGACTTACCCAAGTATGTTCTGAAGTTGCTGGCGGTCGCGCCGATGATGACGCTACCAGAAGAACGGCTTAGACCCTTTCTCCTCATAACGCATCTCTTGGTTTTGGCACCATATCAGAAAGTCAAAGATGAAAGTTAAGTTCTTTCTCTCTAGAAGATTCGAACGAGTAGAAATTACTAAGCATAGTAGTCTCCCAAGGAAGGAGACAAAGTCTATTTAAAGGTGAAATGCCGACGGTTGAGAGGCGTTGCCACGATCGAGATCAACGGCTCAGATCGCTCTTGACAGTTTTAGTTTGACGGTTATAGACGAACTATCGAAACAGGGAAAGGATCGGGTGGATCGAATCCGAAGCCCAAACCGAGAGGTAGTTCCTGGCTGATCTAATGGCTGAATTCAAAGGACAGCTTTTGAAAGCAACGACCATTATTTGTCACCAAACGAGGTGCGTGAAAATGACACCGCCTCATCAAATCGCATTTAATGCGACCTAACATGCCCATGCTGCCCCAGCGGGCAAGCACAAGGTTCCGCTCGCGAACACATGGTTTGCCCTCCACTGCTTCGGACTTCGCCTGTGAGGACGAACCTTGCCTACACAATTCAATTCGCCTGTTGGTTTAGCTCGACTGAAGCATCAAGCTTTAAGCTCGCCTGAACGAAGCGAGCTCGCCTGAACGAAGCGAGCTCGCCTGCATAGTCTCGCCTACCAAGCTCGCTTGTCACTTGAGCTGGCCTGAAGCAAACTAATTCAGCTAGGATGCACGTGTCCACTAATGAACAGTGAGCCCCTTTATTCAAAGTATTCCAGACCACACGTGAGTTGGTTTAGGTCTGAAAACTTTGAAGGGGGTATTGTAGGCCATAAAAATTGCCTTGACAATAGGGAGATCTAAAAATCTGCCTGTATGAGTACGCCCACACACAGAAGAGCTAGGCAAGCTTGCTTTAATCATCAAGCCCGCCATCAAGAGCTCGATTCCGCCTGCATACCTGACTCGCCAGCACGAGTCAAGTCTATTTAAGAGTTGAGCTCGCCTGCACGACCAGGCGATCAGAAACTCGCCTGCATACTTGACTCGCCTGCACGAGTCAAGTCTACTCAAGAGTTGAGCTCGCCTGCATGGCCAGGTGATTAACAAACTCGCCAAACTCGCCAAAGTACCCGACGGCTGTGCTGTCACGTACAGGGATAGGCCTTCCCATTTCCTACGATATGTAGGAGGAGTACAACACTTCACTCCCATCAAGTAGTTGCCCACAGTACTCAGCGATGGTGCTCACCTACACACTTGACTCACCTGCACGAGTCAAGTCAACTTAAGCACTAAGCTCACCTGCACGGCAAGGTAATCAGCCAGACGATCAACAAAATCACCAAGCTCGCCAGAGTACCCAACGGCTGTGCTGTCACGTACAGGAATGAGCCTTCCCATTTCTCACGACGTGAGGGAGGAGTATAGTACTCCGCATCCATCAAGTAGCTGCCGCACATAGTACAAGTGAAAGACATGGCATCCCTTAACAGTACATGGTCGCATCCCATGATTCAAGGAAGTGACCATGCCGTCTCTTCTCTATTTATAAGCCTCTCCTGGCTACGGGAAAGAGGTCGGCAATTTGTTGAGTTGGCTAAGTTAGTTAGTTGGTCCTTTAGCTCTCAACTCTCAATCGAGTTGACAACCTGCTTTTTCATTGCTATTGCACTGTAGCATCTTCTTCCAGCCTTCGTACTTGATCGCCATCAAGCTCAGGAACTCGAACTCGATCAACACGAGCTTCTACTGCATACTGAAGCTCACCTACAACTTCGATCGGATTGTTCAAGGGAAGCAAACTCGGTGAAAGAACCAAGGGAGGTGTCCTATCGCTACCAAAGATCCCACGTTAAACAAGGAGGGCATTCCCTCCGCTTCTGTTATAATTTTGATTTATTAGTTTGTAATAAGCTATTCTTATCAATACAAATGAAGTCCCCATTTTAGAAAATCAAATTTTACTCCTACAGACATGGACTAAAATGTTGACATATGCTCTGGGGGAGAGGCTTTAGGGCTGAGCCAAGTCCTTAACTTAGTTGACAGCAGGGAATGTCCCTCAAGTTATCTCCGAGAATTGCCCAGTGAGTGGTCGAGTGCCCTAAGTGGGTCGTGATGGCCTCTTTGTTTTGACGATGTTTAACAAACAATTTACCGCTAATGTTATTTGTCTAGTGTTTGTGTTTATCTATCTATTGTAGACAACAACATGTTGGAGGATGGATAGAATTACGCATTCGCGATCATATCAAATGGAGGTTGGTGGATATAGTGGTTGAAGCAATGCAATTTAAGTTCAAGATCCAAGTTCAAGTTTCATCTGCAAGATTACCAAGTCAAGCTATTTAAGATCAAGATCAAGCTTAGGTAATTTAGTTTTAGGTTTATATTATGTGTGTTAGTACTTTAAGCTCAATCATATACACACATAAACGTTTTGGTTTTGTATATATATAGTTATATATATACATATATGTTTTGGTTTGATAGTTTTCAAGTTTTAATATGAAACAATTGAATATAATTAGAAAACATATTTTTGTTCCATACTTATAAGCATATATATGATTTAATCAATATCAATTTTACTTAATTCAATGAAATCATATTTTAGTGCATTATATGTGTATTTTGATAAAATACTATATTCTTTATTTATAGACTTCATAACAATAGTTTACATCTTTCTTCAAGTTTATAAATCATTTTGTATTTTTTCAAAACATGGTTAAGCTAAACTGTCAAAACTCATATGTTCACATTTTCATGTTTTGGACTATTTTGCAAAGTGATGATATTTTTCATTTGGGAGGTTATTTTTAAAAACCAGTTTTTGTAGCATGTTTATTATCATGTTTACAATTATTTTTCAAAATTTTATATTTTTTTGAATTTATTTGATACTTTTAAACATGGTTTTAAAATCATCAAACTGCTTCTAAACCTGTTATTTCATATATCTGTTTGCGGTCGACCGTCACGGTCGGCCGCGTCCTTATTTTTCCCTTAGTAGCCAGTAGAGACTTTCGCGGTCGACCGTGATGATCGTTCGTCAGTCTGAAAAATCTAACGGTCAACCGTAAAACTTTCTAGATTTTTTCTCAGGCTCAAGAGTGGCTCACGGTCGATCGCGAAAATTCCACGGTCGACCGTCGTTCACCCTAACGGTCATTTTGGTACAGAATCAGATTTCTGATTCTTAGGCTTTTTGGTCTTTTTCTTTGGGGTTTTTGGCTGAGGTTTTGGGAGGCTATAAATACCCCCTTGCTCTCATCTTTCATGATCAACCAAGAAGTTTTTTAAATAAAAGTTTAATAAGGGTTTAAGCTTGGTTAGTTTGTTTTAAGTTTGGGGTTTTACAAAAAGGAGCTTACATCAATTGTTGAAGAGTTCATCTTTAATATTTCATCATCCTCTCTTTGTGTTTATAGAGAAGTTTCCTTAACTCTATTTCCTAGCATTTTTACTATTGTATTTCATATCAATTTTATTACTAGTTCTTCTTGAGTTAAGTCTTATTTATTCTCATTGTCACACACACCCACATTGAGTTTATTGTATTTACATTCATAGTATAATTTGGGTTGTGAGATTGTATCATTGAGAGTGAGCTGACATTGTGTTCTCATCCATATTAGAGAACAAATCATTTGTTGTATTGTGCTTATTGTGAGATTGTAAAGTTTTCGGTTAGCTAGAAAACCGAGTGTGTAGTGAAGATCTCCTCGAGGTGAGGAGCGGAGACGTAGGTCATGCGGACCGAACTCCATGAATGAGAATGTGAGGTGTAAACGTTGTTCGGGTAAGCGTAGAAAACCCGGTTGTGATAGTGGATTTATCCCTGGGAGTAGGGAGCGGAGACGTAGGACGGAAGGTCCGAACTCTGTGATCATATTGTGTTTTTGCATTGTTTATATTGCCCCATCACAATTGTATCTTTAGTTTAGATTGTTTACCCTTGTGTTAATTTATATATCCTTGCATATGTTTCATCATATAGGATATATCTCTTTGTATATCACTTATCCTAGCTCACATATCTTGTTGTATTTTATACTTACTAGGATAACTTATTAATCAGTTTTATTAGCATAAAATCGGATTAGATTAGCATAAACCCTATTCACCCACCTCTAGGGTCTAACAATTGGTATCAGTGCTTGGTGCTCTTTGATTTAAGGACTAATCGCCTTGAGTTAAAGATCCAAGTTATCTTTTTGTGCTAATCCAATTTTGAGATTTTATTGTTATCTTGCTTGCACATATATACATTATGGATATGCACGGTGCACCTTGTTTAGGTTATGCTATTAATGTTGCTCATCGTTTAGATAATTTCCCATATTCCCAATGGTCTGTTAGATTTAAACTCTTTTTTCAATCTAAACATTTTGATTTATGAAAAATTATAGATGATGATTTGTAGGCTGTCTAAAAATCACAATAGATAGCTGATCCCCATGAAATTACAAGGCAATGGTTCCTTCAAATCAAGAAGCAGAATTCATCCTCACAATCAAAACAGAAGAGATTTCTAAATCATTACATCCGCAGCATTATAATCGCTACAAACACGACCTCATATTTGAGATGATTGATCTTGATGGCTGTGACAACAACATGACCAATATTATATTAGCAACTATTAGAGATGCTGATGAGCAGTGTAATGATTTCAGAAATAAAAGGTTGGACTTAGTTGGTGAGTTGCTTGGTAGAGAGCTGTGAGCAAATATTCACTGATTCCTATCAAGTTCCAACAATGAAAGCTGCAGTCAGAAAGCTTTCATGCCAACAAAGGAAGATTGCAAATGGAGGACTTTTCACGTAGATCGAGAAGGGTTATAATTCAACAACGCTTCCGACAGCTGATGAAAAGCTTTCTGGTATTCTTCACGTAGATCGAGAAGGGTTACAATTCAACAACGCCTCAGGTCATAAACGGCCTATAGAGGAGACAAACTCCACGAACGTCAACGACGTTGCTGCTAAGGCTTTAAGACAAGCCAAGAAGAACGCCGCTCGCAGACGGAGGAGATCCATACGACGAGCACACCTGCACGAAAGCCGAATGTTGGCCCAACGCGAGGATCGCGTTTCTAAAACTTTACCCGAACGTAGTGTTCCCAAAACAGAACGCTCGCTTCACGGTAATGAGCCCAATTACGAGCATTGGCTGATACAGCTAAAACTCGACCCTCAGTGGCGCATTGTTCTTTCAAAACGCAGCCCTCAGAAGGAAGCTGCCAAAGATAAACGCAACCCTCAGGTGCGCGTTCAAACAGAACATGACTCTCAAGAGTCTGTTTCACCAAATAAACGCGACCCTCAAGAGCGCGTTCAACCAAAACATGACCCTCGGAGGTCTGTTTCATCATTCAAACGAAGGCCTCGGCCTAATGTTTACAAACCCAAACACGACCCTCGTGTTATTCTTCAAGAACGCGACCCTAACGTTGTTCTTCAAGAACGCGATCATCAAGAGGTCTGTCAAGTTCAAAAAAGTCAACGTGGGTTTAAAATTCATGTTCGACAAGAACCAATCGCATCCACCCAAGGGAAGGGGGTTCCATCTCCGCCTCCACACCCAGGGAAAGTTTCCTCCCAAGTTCCTGATCTGCGGGAATTGTTATCAAGAGGAAAACCAGCAGTCCAAGCAGCTCACTCATGTCAATGTGAGAGGCTTATCTCGGCAGTCCTTTCAGAATACCATTTTGCACATCCGCACCTCGGCAGTCTGTATTTGACAAGTTGACGAACGTTGTCAGACCTGCCAAACGACAACGCCGATACAGAAAGAAGACAACCAAGACTGAATATCCCGAAGTCACTATAAATGTGATAGGTAGAGGAAAGGCTTCAAATCCCAGTTCTAAAGAATCACAAAGGAGTCATTCCCCGACTGTTCGGGAGATATGTGAAGAGTTTGAAGGGGTATACCGACACACCCGAACTCGAACAGGAGCTATCCGCACGGTTAACTACCAGAGGTTAGCCAAAGGAATTTCCTCTGATGATGAACATTCGGCGAAAGCCGAATCTCAATCTTCCAGTTCTGTTGTGGCTCGTGGAGTTTCCGCTTACATGGCAGGAAATCCTGAAGACCTGGCCAAAAGAGTGGACGAACATCACGTTATACTCCAAGCGCAACAGGAGACCCTTCTTCAGATGAAGGATATGTTGGCCCAGCTTCTTGCTAAAAAAGGCCAAAGACCTGAATCTTCCCGAAGAACCACATCGAAGGGAAAGCAAAATGTGACTGAACATTCAGATCGCGAAACTCACAACCTGGAATCCTCTTTTGAGAACGAGAAGGAGACCGAAAGAGAACTGCATCCCCAGTCTACTAAAGTGGACGAATTGGAGGCTCGACTCAATGCAATCGCTAACAGGAGCGAGCTCCACGAAGAAGGAGTAGTACGACCTTATCCTGCTAAGTGGGACACAGCTTCCTACCCACCGAAGTTTAAGGCCCCAACTCTGCAACCTTTCGATGGCACAGGGTCACCAAACCAACACATCTATTACTTCAAGTCACAGACTGGAGACATAGTAGCAAACGACGCCATTCTGACCCGACTATTCATCGGTACGCTAAAGGGTGTCGCTTTTGAGTGGTTTATGAAACTGCCTGTCGGATCTATCTAGAAATGGGTAGATTTGGAAATGCTATTCTTAGCCAGGTTCTTTGAGGACGATACGGAAGTTTCAGTCCCGACTATTCTAGCTACTAGACAAAGGAAAGGAGAGTCCATCAAAGCATACGTTGAGAGATTCTGCAGCATGGCACTGCGATGCCCGTCAGGTATGACCCAATCGACCTTGGTTGAAACTTGCAGGCACAATTTGCAGACCCAGTTTCTGGCTCAGATGGGGGTAGCAGAATGTCGATCCTGGAGATAGCTGGTTTCGTAGGGAAAACAAGCTGAAGAGATAGTTGCTCGTGTTAAGGCTGAAGAAGTCGCATAGCCCAAGCCGCAGCAGCAACGCAACCAGAACAATGCTCAGCGGTCTAAGGGAAAAGAGACTATAGCGGCTGATGCCAACACACGAGTACCACCTCCCGCGAAACAAGGCAAGACGCCAAATCAACAGAGAGCGCCCAAGCAGTATTCATTAAAAGAAGAACATGTAGACACCTTGTTCCAACTACTTCGGAAGAACAACAAACTACAGCTTCCCGAAATCAGGAAACCAGATGAGGCAGGAAAAGTTGAAGATCCCAACTATTGCCGCTATCACAGGTTCCTGGGCCACCCTACCAGAAAATGTTACGTCTTCAAAGACATTCTGCAAAATCTGATAAATGCAAACGTGCTCACCCTGAAGCCCGAGCAGAAGACCGTGTCTACCAACTTGATAGCGGTCCAATTCGGTGATTTCCCGCCAGTAGCAGCTACAAATAGCGTCATTCCCATCTATAAGGGAGAGATGCATATGAAAAACACTGACTTGCATGGTCAGAAAGATAGGGGGTTGGTACCCCTCACCACCCTAAAAGGAGAAATCATGTGGGTCCACCCTGACCTGCTAGGAGATCAATAGTGGACGAACACCTCGTCCAAGAAGAAAGGAGGCAAGGCTAAGTCTTCTAATATGATTAGCCCCTCCATGACTGAGAGTGATGATCACCTCAAACCTCTCACTGATTCAGAAGAAGAGAGGATTGCCCTGACAGCGTACGCAGGAGACAACCCTGGCACTCGGTCAGGAAAGGCTTACTTGAGAGACTACAACCAGAATCCTTAAGAAGCTGAAGAACAGCCCCAAGACGCTGGGGTTCTGTGCCAAAAAAGCCGGCTGATAAGGGAAAACAAAAGGAGATTCGGTTTAACAGAAATCTTCACCAGTAACCCGGAGAATCGAGCGCTCCTTTTCAGTTCAACGTCATGGCACAACTGGCCAATATACCGGCCAGAATTACGCTATATGAGCTCCTGAGGCTATCCAAAACTACCAAGGAAGCTCTAATTGAAGCATTAAAGAATACGGAGAGCTTCATTACGCAAGTTGCTCCAATTCCTGAAGCTTCGGAAGACCAATCTTGCCGGCAATGTCTGCAAGCGGCGAGAAGCCTACCTTACATATCCTTTACTCAAGAAGATATGCAGGTCAAACACAAGCATGACAGACCTTTGTATTATACAGGATACATTGGGTCGTCAGAAATCAGCCGTGTTCAGGTTGACCCGGGCTCAGCGCTCAATATCATGCCCTACAGAGTCATGCAGGTCTTAGGGATTCCAATGCATCGGCTGAACACTACTCAAACTACCATCTTTGGGTTCAACGCAAACAGCATTCGGCCCTTGGGGAAGATCAAACTCAGGTGTCAAATCGGGGACCTCAAGTCTGAGGTGACATGCTACATCATAGACGTGGACACTTCCTATAATTTATTATTAGGAAGGCCCTGGATACATGCAAACCGCATTGTCCCGTCTACTCTGCATCAGGTCATGAAATATGCCAATGATGAGGGAGAACTCCGAACTCTAATTGCAGAAAAGTATCCCTTCCGAGGGGTGGAAAACTTTCACACGGACTCCATTTTCTACCTGGAATCCCAGGAGAAAGAAGATGTAGACAGTGGCAATGAAGCCGACATTGAACCGGACCCCAAAGAAGATTGCCCGTGGGAACTGAATCTAGATGTAATGGGTCAGGATGAGAGTAATAATAATGTACCGAGCGAGGGTGAATGGTGCATTAATAAAGATTTTATTTTGGCGTACTTGTCTAATGTGTTCTCTAAAAATAAACAAATAGAGAATGATCATAATGCAAGTACCAACCCGTGGCACACATTGTGTGCAGCAACATCCCTTACGCTGCTAATTAAGTCATCCTTCCCTTCAGATGAAGAAATAGAAGATGCACAAAAGGCTTTCTTCAAAGTCCCGTCCAAAAGGAAAGGGCAGAAGCCAATCTGTTTTGGTAAAGTCAAACCCGAACAACTCAAACGAGGAAGTTCAGAAGAAGATGATGGAGTTCCTCAATTCTATTATCACGAACCCAGCTCCCTCCAATTAATGAAACAAATGGGATATGACTTTGGTGAAAATCAGGGTCTAAACTTCGGAAAAGGAAGGCGGACACCAATTCGAATGTCCCTAACTCCCGAAGGGAAAGCCCCAGATTATTATCAAAAAACCAGAAGAGGTTTAGGTTATGTCACACCTCCCTCTGTCCCAGAAAATAAAATCAGTAATTATCTACGGCAAGATCATTCATTCGGAATATCTTTCTGGGAATCCGACGTCAGTGTCGGACCTTTCTTTAAAAGTTTGACTGTGGACATGGTTTCCACTAGTCACACAGATGAAGATGCAAGGGGTGATGAAGGGTTAATTGAATCAACCAATGACCCATGGATCAGACGTCTCAACATCTTATGGGATATGCGTTTCGAACAACGCGAACCACCCACTGAAGATAACGTAATCCAGGTAAACATGGGAGATGAATCTGACCCCAAACCAATTTTCATAAGCGAAAGCTTATTACCATCTGAGAAAGAAGATCTTATATCTCTCGTCTGAGAATATATAGATGTCTTTGCTTAGAATTATGAAGATATGCCAGGTCTCGACCCAAGAGTGGCCATGCATCGTCTCAACATTGATCTGGATGCCAAACCCGTTAAACAACAGCAATGCCGATTTCGTCCAGAGATCATGGAAGTAATTGAGTCTGAAGTGAAAAAGCTTATGGATTTAGGCTTTATCAGAGAGGAACAACACCTGGACTGGGTGGCCAATATTATTCTAGTGCCTAAGAAAAACGGTAAAGTCCGTATATGCATCGACTTCCGTGATCTTAATGCAGCTTGTCCGAAAGACGAATTCCCGCTTCCTATCATGGATGTTATGATTGATAACACCTGCGGATATGAAAGGATGTCTTTCATGGATGGATTCTTCGGGTACAATCAAATCAAGATGTATCCTGAAGACGAAAAGCATACCGCATTCAGAACACCGTTGGGGGTGTATTGCTACACAGTGATGCCCTTCGGCCTGAAGAACACAGGTGCAACTTATCAACGAGCAATGAACGCCATCTTCCACGAACATCTACGTAAGAAGATAGAATGTTACGTTGATGACATAGCGGTGAAAAGCCAATGTAAGGGTGATCATCTTACAGATTTGAAGACAATGTTCGATATCATGTGAGACCACCAACTAAAAATGAATCTGACTAAATCATTCCTCGGAGTATCAAGTGGAAAATTCCTAGGATTCATTGTCACGTCCAAGGGAATCTCTCTTGATCCAGAAAAGGTGCGTGCCATCCAAGACATGCCGCCGCCAAAGAATCTCAAAGAGCTCAGAGGTCTGCAAGGCAGATTGGCCTACATCCGAAGATTCATATCTAATCTCTCGGGGCGCTGCCAACCCTTCTCAAAGCTTATGAAGAAGGGCGTGTTCTTTATTTGGGATGAAGAATGCCAAAAAGCTTTTGAAGTGATTAAGAAATATCTCACCCAACCACCTGTTCTCGTGGCCCCTATATCAGGAAAACCATTCCTGTTATATGTAAGGGCTATGGATCATTCTCTAGGAGCGTTATTAGCCCAGAACTATGATCAAGGTCACGAAAGATGCGACATTACCTAGTCGGACAAACAATTCACGTCATCTCTAAGGTGAATCCCTTGAGGGTACTGATGACGAAGCCATCATCTCTAAATTGCTGACTCGCAAAATGGGCCATTCTCCTGTCATGATACGACATGCAATTCATGCCCCAAAAGACAGTCAAGGGTCAAGCATTGGCAGACTTCCTAGCTGATCATCCGGTGCCAGGGATATCTAAATTGTATGAAGAATTGCCCGACGAAGTCGCCGAAGCTTGTGTCACTCAAGAATCTACGCAAGTGTGGAAACTATTCTTCGATGGTGCATCCAGAGCAAACCCTCATAGAGTAATTAGCGCGGGAGTAGGGGTGGTGTTCGTCTCTCCGAACGGTCATGTAATCCTAAGAGGATTTTCCCTAATTGAACCTCGCACCAATAATGTAGCCGAGTATAATGCTCTGCTACTAGGAATACAATTTGCCGAAGAACTTAATATTCGGCATCTGGAGGCCTACGGTGACTCTCAGTTTATCGTAAATCAAGTCCGAGGGGAATATGAAGTACGTCATGAGGACTTAATCCCGTATTACTTTGCAGTATTAAAGCAAGCTAAGAAGTTCGAAGGATTCTTTATTGAATATATTCCACGAGCTCAGAACGCTTATGCAGATGCTTTGGCCTCATTGGCAACTTCACTAGCATTACCGCCAGGTGCCGAAACAACAATCCCAGTCACAGGACGTGAACTATACTGCTCCAAGATTCTCATTGAGAAAAGCTCAGATAAGATGATGACAGGAGAAGTCTGTACAACCTCTATGGAGTTTGAATCTAAAGATTGGCGATTTTCATATATTGACTACGTCCTGTACGGAATTTTGCCCGACAATCCTAAGGAAGTGGTCGCTGTCAAGCGAAAGGCTCTCCGATTCTATTACGATGCAGTTTCTCAAATCCTGTATCGTAAGTCGCATGATGGAGTTCTGCTCTGATGCCTCTCTCGTAAGGAAGCAAGAGACGCCCTCAAGGAAGCTCACGACGGAATGTGCGGAGCTCATCCACCCGGGGTTAAATTAGGGGATCGTCTCTGACGAATTGGCTATTACTGGCCAAAGATGTTCTCAGACGCAGTTGATTACGCTAAACGTTATCACGCGTGTCAGATTCATGGGGACTTTATCCACCAAGCACCAAGTAACTTGCACCCCACTTCCGCATCCTGGCCATTCGAAGTGTGGGGCATGGATATCGTGGGACCAATTTCTCCTCCGACCTCCAAAGGACACTGGTTCATCCTGGCTGTGACCGATTATTTCTCCAAATGGGCGGAGGCAATCCCATTGAAAGAAGTCAAGACTTCAAATGTGATTAAGTTCATCAAACATCACGTCATTTACCGTTTTAGAGTCCCGAGGCGAATAGTTCATGACAATGGGACACAATTCGTCAGTTTTGGGTTTCAGAGATTTTATGATAAATTCAGAATCCAAAGTGTCGCATTTATGGTATATTATCCGTCAGCAAATGGTCTTGCAGAAGCTTTCAACAAAACCATAGTGAAGCTTCTCAAAAAGTTTGTTTCCAAGAGCCGGCGCGATTGGGATGAAAGACTTGGTGAATGTCTGTGGGCTTACCGCACGACAGTGAGGACCCCTACGAGAGCTACACCATTCTCTCTGGTATATGGCTGTGAAGCTGTATTGCCATTAGAGATCCAAATCCCTTCTCTGAGAGTCACGATCACAACGGGACTAATAGAAGTGGAGAAACATCAACGATGTCTGTAAGAACTTGAGGCCCTAGACGACAAACGACTTCAAACTCAGCAGCAGATTGAATTGTATTAAGCTCGAATTTCCAAAGCCTACAACAAAAAGGTTAAGGAACGGATTTTCAAAAAAGGCGATTTGGTGTTGGCCAACAGACGACCCATGGTAATGACACACAAAACCAAAGGGAAGTTCAATCCTAAATGGGAAGGGCCCTTCGTAATAGAATCGGTCTATTCGAACGGAGCATATCGCCTTATCAATCAAAAAGGAGATAGGCTCATGATGCTAATTAATAGGAAATTCCTTAAGAGATACTTCTCGTAAATCATGTAGCCCCTTAAACCCTAGCTGAATCAGGCTGGGGGTTGCTTATTTTATAGTGTAACTCTTTTTTGTATTTCGTCATGTTAACACTACACCTCTGACGGTTAAAATTTTCTGGAATTATCCTAAATGATAATAAAGAGAATTTCGATTTCATGCCAAGTTAACATTACACTTACGGCATTTGCATTACTTTTCATTGTCCTGAACTAGAGTTTAATAAAAGAGATAATAAAAACCAAAATGATATCATTTCCATTCAATATTGTCAATTTGAATAGAAAGGTGAAAACAATCGAAAGGAAAATGATACAAATTTATTCCTCCGCCAAAACTAGTGCAAATCCTAAGCATCGTGGCTCATCAGTCTAAAAGACTTGAGCTTAGATTTTAGTGCCGATATTTTCTCCTCACGAGCCTTTTTGACTTCTTCTGTTATCTTGCTCTTGAGCTCCTCTTCATTTAGTGCAGCTTCTGCAATCTCTCGCCTAATCTTGTCGGCAGCAATAATTTCATCGCAATAGCCTTTGAAAAGTCTGTCACAGTAAGTAGCTAATCCCTTTATAACTTCCATGTCCCCTGCTAATTGATCAGTTATCTGAGACTGCTCAACACCAGCACGGGTAAGTTCTATTGCAGTATCCTGAATACCTACAGCAAAACTGCTCAGGTCCACTTGCACTTGGAGATGTTCCCCACGCAGGCGGGCCATACAAGATTCTGTGTCAGACAGACTTTTCTGAAGCGACTCTTGCTGTTGTGCTTTCAAAGCCTTAGCCTGAGAAAAGCCTGGTCTACTTCTTGTTAGACCCTAGAGGGGGATGATTAGGGTCTTATGCTAATCTAATCCGATTAAATGCCAATTAAAACTAATTAACAAATATATTCTTGCAAGATAGATATACAAAGTGTTATGTGCAAGAATATGCAATATACACAAGATGATATATCCTATATGATAGAAATATATGCAAGGATATATAAACAATAAGATATATCCTAGCAAAGAGATATAGACAATATATGTGCAAGGATATAAAATTAACACAAGGGTGAATTAATCATAAATTAGATAGAGGGAAAAACAACAATGAGCAATTGACAAAGGCAATATGAATAATAAGCACGAATGTAAAAGTACGCCAATGCAATCACAAACAAAATGATATGTTTACGAGGTTTGGTCCCCACGACCTACGTCCCCGCTCCTCACCTCGAGGAGATCTCTACTATCACAACCGGGTTTTCTACGTTCACCCGAATAACGTTTACACCTCACAATACAATCACTATGTAATCACACCTCACACACTAAGTGTTGGTCCTAGCCCGTGTCCTCCTCCTCAAGTGCTCGGTTACAACCTCTCCCTAGGCACGTCAACCGACGCCACTCCTCTTGGATTCGACCCCGTCTCTCACCACACACTTCTCTTGGTGTACAAGTGTATTACAAGTGAATCCTCACAATTAAGCACAATATAAGTCAATTTGATTGTTCTCTAAACAAGGTGAGAACTCAATTAAGCACAACTCTTAGTCACAAACCCACAACCCCAAATTATACTATGAATGTAAATACACTAAGCTTAATAGGTTGTGTGTGAACAAAGAGTATCAATAAAACGATTAAACTAAACTCAATATAAATCTAGCTTATGGAAATTATAATCAAAATAATAAATTGCTAGATGAGTTTAGAAACACTTCTCTAAAGATGACAAGAGAGTAGGAGAAGAGTGAATGCTCAAACACCAAAGGATGATCTCCACTTGCTCTTGTGAAATTGAATTTCACAAACTCAAACACACTCAATTGCTTAAAAGCTCATAAACACACTTTAAACAAACTTAAACCCTTGATTAAAACTTTCTTAAACTTTTTTAAAACTCTCTTCATTAACTTGAAAAGAAATCAGCAATGGGGTATATATACTCACTTGAAAGCTCAGCCAAAAATCCCCTAGTGAAAGACAGAAAAGCCCCAGAAAACAAACAGCTCAGAAAATAGCCGTTGAAAAACCAACGGATCTATTGTCGGTCGACCGGAAATTTCGGCGGTCGACCGACGGAGAGCAAAAACACGAAGAAGAGGTTCTGGACCACTGTTGGTCGACCGGTGCGGTCGACCGATGGAGCTTTCGGTCGACCGGACCGGTCGACCGACAGACTTTCTGTCGCATACTGACGAAAAAACAATTGAGCGGTCGACCGGTGCGGTCGACTGAAAACTGATACTTGAAAATCTGTTTTTGAAAACTGTTTTTCTGATTTTAAAACACTATTTAAAAATATCAAAGAAATTCCAAAAAATATAAAACTTTGAGGAATGATTGTAAACATGATAATAAACATGCTACAACGACTGGTTTCGAAAAAGGACTTCCCAAATGAAAAATATCATCATTTTGCAAATATGTTCAAAAACATGAAAACCTAGAAATTGATATTTTGATATTTTGACTCAAACAATATTTTGAAACCTTATGAAATGATTGTATAGACTTGATAAAAGATATAACATGTTGTTATGAAGTCTATAACCTAGAAATACAATATTTTCATAAGATTGCTTATTCTATGCAATATATTCAAAACACTAAGTATGATTTCATTAAATATAAGCTTGTTAAAGGGAAATCATATATGGGCATATAAACATGAAAACTCAAAACTATGTATGTATATATATAAAACTATATATATGCATAGAAACCAAAACTTATGTATATATATATTACTATATATATATACGAAGAAACCAATAAATGTGTGTGTATAGATATTGAGCTTAAGGTACTTAACACACATAATATAAATCCTAAATTACATTACCCAAGCAATCTTGATCTTCATTGTAGCTCAACTTGATACACGTTGCAGATGAAGCTTGAACTTGATCTTTAACTTGAATTGTATAAGCTTCACTGACATTCCGCCAACCTCCGTTTGATATCGTCGTTAAAGCGCTATTCCATCCATCCTCCAACTACGTTGTTTGCCTAGAATAAATACAAAAACACAAACACTAAACAAACAACATTAGAAGTAAATTGTTTGTTAAACATCATCAAAACAAGAAGGCCAACACTTCTGGCCCTATGTCGTCACGCTGCAGCATTGAAAGGAATTTCAATTTATATTCCAGAATAATGATGCCCTCGCGACAATTCTCGGTCCATAATGCATCCCCCTGGTTTTTAATCTTAGCGAGACATTCCAGCAGGTGGGGTTCAAAAACCTTGAAGCTCACATCCTCGATACTAACAACGTCGATAGTTATTTTCATCCAACGCTCTAGTTATTCGATGAGCTCCCTCAAAGTTTCGAAGCTTGGAGGTGGAGCAGTCGGATAAATAAAGCAATTCGTATAATCAGTGCGAGTGGGGGTGTGCGCAGCTTCAGATGATAACTTTTCGGCCATATTTGACGCTCAGCCTGAGATAGCCGGTTCCCGCCCACCGGTTGTCATGCCAAGACCAGGAGGAGCAGCTTGAAGCATAGTATCCCCTCTGTCCTCAGGAGATGCAGCACGTGCCGATTTTATCGTATCCCCTATTAACTTAGCCCTTTTCGAAGTTTTGGCCATGACAGGCAATCGTTTACGAACCCTCCTGTCATACTTGCCTTGCTCAGCAGCAGAAAGAGCCTTCTTACCCGATCTTAAAGAACGAGGTTCAGGAACCGGTGCTTCTACAGGAATCTCCTCAATTGTCCGTTCTTCGGGAGAATTAGCAATCGGTGCTCCCTCTTCGATCCCCGTAGGAACCTCTTCCTTAGAAGGTTCTATGGTGGGCAACTCCTTAGGAGCTTCAACGGCTCCGGTAGCTTCTCGTTCACAGGATAGATATTCTTCTATCCCCGACAAATGAGTACTTGAAGACCCGCTCCTCGAACGATATAACTCCCTAATCTCATTTATACAGGAAGTGTAAATATCATAGTCAGGGATTCGGGAAACCTCTTCAAACCAGATGCGAAAATCAGCAACAGTGGAACTGCCAGGCGGCGAATTAGGTAAAGTAAATTGCGCATGGGTTCCCCCGACGAAAAAGAAGTACCATGTGCGAGCTCCTTCATACAAGTTCCTAATTTGAGCAAATGCCGGGTTGGGATTGCCAACGTAAAGCTGGTCATATCCGAATTGCCTAGCGAATCTAGAAGGCATGTAAGGCTCGATGATGCATTTCTCCTACAAGCGATAGACCAGGTAGCCCAACCTGATTATAAGAAGCCAGCTAAACATACCCTCTTCCAAAGAATACGAGCCCTCAAAAAGCAAGTCCATGAAGAGGGCACCTTCCACGTCAACTCCGTCAAAGTTAAGAGCACAACAAAAAATCCGATAATTGTCTTCCTGGGATAGAAGTTGTCGAGCTCTGACTATATAAGAATTAGTCCACGTGGCCGACTCTAATTTTTGTATAAAGGGAATATAAGCGTCATCGCCCTCATATATTCCCGTCATCAATGAGGGGCAATGCAACACGAACCAGGCCGCTAAATACGTATACGGCGCTAGTATACATGGTTGAGGAGTTCTCCCGGCTTTCTTCTTGGTAGCTTTGGTTCCTGAAGCGTTGAGAAGTTCTGAGGTCAACATCCTTAAACCATTCTGTAGGTAGCTGACCATACCAGTAAGGAGACTCACAGGTCTACCATGCGCTAGCAAAGTAGCTGGGTACATAACATCAGCTAATATTGCCTCAATTGGTTTTGACGGTACGACGCACCACTTCAACCAAACCATAAGGAAGCCCGCAAGAAGAGCCGTGTCAGAAATAGGGACTGTGGCTTGGTGGTGGAAACTTTCAAACTCAACGCCAGCCTTGAAATCATTTTCTGCATGCTCTGTTTTGTAGGAGGCATTAGAAGCCTTAATTCGAGCTTTGGCCTCCTTGGGAGAGATAGCTGCAACACGAGATACGGCTACATCTCTCCGGTTTAAGTTCTGAAAAAGGTATTCCGCCCACATGGTATACATAATGCCCCCTCCACGCATCCCAAAGACTTGGGCACATATGTGGAAGTGACACATCAACTCCCAGAAAGTAGCATAAATTTTCGGGTGGGCCACCTTCAGTAAGGAAAGCTCCTTGGTGGTGGGGATGAACTCCTCGTAGGGCGTTTTTCCAAGTGATAACCCCGACATTGCTTGCATCTCATGAAGAGCAAAACCTAACTCTCCTGTAGGTGTGAAGAATGTACAACTGTCCGGGTTATATTTCTCCAACATAGCGAAGAAATTGTGATAACTCTGCACGACACCCCGTCGGGTAGTTAACACTGGAACCTTGAGACTTGATCGAGCGAGTGACTCCTTAAGCTCCTCAAGAACGAAATCAGCCATACGGGTCCACCAACCTCCTTCTCCAGAATAAACCCATCCTGGGGATCTGAACATCTGGGTGGAGAATTCACCCCGAGCTGCAATGAATTGATGAATAAAGATGTTCACTGGACGTGGCATCTCTCGAATCAGATCCTTCTTCTCAAATAAACCGGGCCTCAACCCCTTGAGTTGCCCCCCGATTTGTGTACGAGCCCGCCGACCAAATCCAAACGACACATTCTCTTTCTCTTTGATTATGTTGAAGGTCAAACCTCGACGATAGCTTACATTCAAAAAGTAAGAGAGTGGGTACATCCTTTTCATGTTTGGAAGAAAAAAGAAGCGATTGTCAACTCTCCGCAGCAACTTTGAATCTTCTGCACGTATGAAGTGATCATTAATTGGTATACGATCTCCGAATATGAACGCTGGTTTGGAAAATTGAGCACGACCGACAGGAGTCTCCATGTCTAAGTCAGTGATCAGAATCCTGAGAGTAGAACATCGGGGGAATTTAATCATGTCTGTCCTTTCCGAGTCAGAGGAAGTACACAGCGGAATTCTGTTTTGGAGACAGAAAACTTTATCCGCGTCAGGTCCACCAATATACCTAAAATGATGCTCTTGCGAAAGCGGCACGTTTGGAAAAAGCACTACACAATCCAAAGTAGAGGTTAGCAGTTAGAAGCAAGCTGTTAACATAAATACAAAATTTCGAACGCGAAGGTCGAGCCTCGCGTTAAAAGCCCCAAACACGAGGGTCGAACCTCATGATGAAAAATTTAAACGCGAGAGTCGAGACCCACATGGAATCCCAACTCCGCGTTTTTATCGAACAGGAACGAGTCATCGTTCTCGTTATCAGAAACCCATCTAGGGTTTTCAAAGAACTTGCCAAGGCAAGTTATTTCGGTCAACACTTACTATGATAGAGCACCCCCTGCGGCGGCGGTGACGATGACGATGTTCCCGCACGAACAAGAACACCGCCGGCATCCTTAGCCGACGGCGTATCGGAAGTCGCTCCGACGACTTTCTTGGAACTAGAACCCATTCTCCGAGGCGCCATCAACACAGTCGATCGGAAGAAACGTTTTGAACGAGGAGGATGGAGTTCGTCGGAGATCTCGCGGAAATCAAACGAGAGCTCTCGTTCTTGGAAATAGCCGAAAGTTTAGAGAGTCAAATGACTCTTGACGTGACCACTCAGGTCTATTTATAACAGCCATCAAGCTGTTAAGATGGTACGGGATTCTAGGAGTGGATCCCAACCATCTTTGAAACGCGGAGTTCACAACCGCGTTCAAATTCCCAAACATGAGCCAGCGTTACGAAGGCCTATAACCCCGCGTTTCAAATCTCAAACGCGGACGTCACCTTAGCGTTACAGTTCTTCCAAATGAAGAATCTACACTTGTGTCTTCAAACACGACACTTATTCCTCAAAATCATTAGTCCTCTTTTAACAGAGTGTTAATCAAAACCTCTGTATCTCCTCAGCAGAATCAAAATTCTCATTGGGTTAATGCTTCACCCCAAACAATCGTCATCAACACAGAGTTTAAGTTTAGCTGGTATCAAATACCAATACGACTATAACTCCTCTGTCAGAATCCACTTATCGATTCTCATCAACAGAACGATAAGTCTTCAAAATCACTCAGATTATTGTCAATTTATTAGCTCTCTCCAGCAGAGCAATAAAGAACCAGTTTATCAGCTCCTTTCAGTGGGATAATAGAACTCCCCAAAATCTTGTTCAAATCACAAGTATCACAATTCATGGCTCTGATGAAAAAATACTTAGCAACTCTCCCTAGCGAGACATAAAAATATTTTTCCCCACAGACGTCACGTTAAAACTACACCTCTGACAAAAAACTAACATATCGACTCTTCCAAACAGAGCGATAAGTTCTCAAAATTGCCCCGATCACAATCTCTCTCTTGTCACGTCAAAACTACATCTCTGACAAAAAACCAACTTATCGACTCTCCCAAACAGAGCGATAAGTTCTCAACATTGCCTCGGCGCAATCTCTCTCTTGTCACGTCAAAACTACACCTCTGACAAAATCCACTTATCGACTCTCCTCAATAGAGCGATAAGCCCTCAAAATTGCCCCGATCGCAATCTCTCTCCTGTCAAGTTAAAATCACACCTTTGACGAAAACCAACTTATCGACTCTCCTTAATAGAGCGATAAGTCCTCAGAATTGCCCCGATCGCAATCTCTCTCATGTCAAGTTAAAATTACACCTCTGACAAAAAACCAACTTATTGACTCTCCTCAATAGAGCGATAAGTCCTCAAAATTGCTCCGATCACAATGTCTTTTTCTGTTATGTTAACCTCACACCTCTAACAGTCTAAACCCTCTTATTTGAACCCTTTTTATCTCACTATATAAGAGATGTTCTCATAAGATCCCCAATTGACTAAGTACTTTTCAGAACTATCCCTAGTGATAATGAGGAAAAGTTCGGAATTCCCCCCACAGGAAAAAGTCCACGCCAAGTTAAAATTACACCTCTGGCGTCTATAGACTTTTTTCAGTGTTTAAAGTCAAAATAACACAGGAAGAATTCTACTCTTTAGCTCTGTTCCGGAAGAATGATTCAACATTAATCCCCAACATTGTGAAATTTTCTAGAGTTATCTTAAATGATGATAAAAGAAACTTTCTAAATCCAGGCTATCAGGGAAATTTATGTTAAGTCATGGATACACCTCGGGCATTTCTCGTGATTTGTTGCTCAAAATCAAAACAATGAAGAAAAATGAGGGACCAATATCACTTTTTATTCAAGAGCTAGAAGAAAGTGATACAAAACAAACTTGTTCTTATCAAAAGAACATTACAAAAACCAAATTCATTCACGCATCAAATCAAAAGAGATAAACCGAGCCTTAACTTCAGCTAACTCCTCCTCGTGAGTAGCTCGCACCATGGCTTCAGCCTTCGCTCGGAGTTCATCCTCACTGGGTATGATGGTGGCCGCCACTTCATTCCTGGCCTGTTCTAGGGCTTTGGCCTGTGTATGATATTCTAAAGTACCACTAGCATTCTGGGTACTAAGGATATTGACAATGCTTTCTTCGCGAGAAAGTTCAGCCTTCAATCGTAGAACTTCGGCTTCAGCTTCAACAAGTCTGTCTCGAAGCGAATTCATAGAAGCAGTTGAGCATTCTAATTCTTCTCGCTTCCGAATGTTACGCTCACGAAGCTCCATGATCTGACGCTCTTTCTCAGCTAAGTCCCGTTCCATCGTTTCTCGGCGAGCTGCTTCTACGACCTGAAGACCAGCCAAAATTGACATGATTTGCGGCTGAAGCTCTTCGTGGCCCAATGTCTCGAAGCGTTGTAATTGCTCTTCTAAACGGAGAATAATCTCTGAACATCGCTCGAACCACTGAGTGTATCCTACACTCCTGACTCTATTCAAACCTACCTCCAGAAGTGGTCGAAAGGAGTTCAGAGTTCCTCGACCATTCACCATGTATTCAACTACTGTCTTCGCCAGGATGTTTAGATATACAAGAGAGATTTGAAGGAATTCAGGTGCGTCAACGAGACTGGAAACCACAGCCGGAGACACCCCTCTAGCCATCGAGATCGGCGCAGGTGACCCAGGTGCCGAAGCTGCAGAAGCAATTGAAATGTTCAATTGCGAAGGACTTGAAGTCAGAGCCATCAATGCCTTTCCCTGAGAAGAGCTGGGCCCAGCCTCTGTTAGGACGAATGAGATCTTCATCAATGCTTTCGATGAAGTGTCCACCGCAGAGGAGTCATGCAAGGTTTGCTCCTGCAAAGGAGCTGACACCGGCACGAGCTGTTGTTCCAAAGGAGGAGTTGCAACTGTAGTCTCAAGCAATGCTGCGGGTGAAGCAGTTGCTGTGGGTGAGCCGGGTAAATGTTGCTCTGGCAAAGGAGTCGACGCCGGCGTAGGTTCTTGCTCTAAAGGAGCAGCAGAAGTAGTCCTAGGAGTAGGTGAACCTGCACGAAAAAATGGTCGGAACGCGGAAAAAGCATGTGGAAGAAGTCGAAACAAACCAAGCTTACCGGTGAGATAGAAAGGAGTATAACCAGATGCTTTATCAGATGGAGCCTTGGGAGCATCATCAAAAATGGTTATGTCGTCCATGGAATTATGTTCTTCATCTTCCACATCATCACCTAGCAAGTTGCTAACTTCAGCATCCTCACCACCTCTATCTTCGTCAGCTTCATCACCAATCGAGGAGCCTACATAATCAACTCGCTCCTCATCATCCCGGGTAGCGGAAGGTTCAGGAAGATTTGTGCCAGCAGCTGGTTTAGTCATAAGTCTCGTTGTCGGACTAGGACTTAAACCACCAGCTTGCGACATTAGTGCTGAAGGAGGAGGGGATGGATTCTCTTCGAAACCCCCTGGTTCTAATGCAGGGGATTTAGGAAGATCCATCACCGGAGCAGATTCTGCATTTGTAGCCATTAATTCACCCTCTTCGTCCTCGGGGGATGGTAAGAAGAAGCATCGCTCGATAGGGCTGGGCCATGAGAACGAAGCCCAGTTCTGTGTGGCAGGCCTGCAACTAAAGGTTCCTGTTGTTCTTCATCTTCAGCAGCTCTGATGGCATCGGCCATCAACTTGGATTTTAGTTGGTCTTTAGAAGGAGGAGGATCAACCATTAACTTCCGACGGATCTATTTATCGTATCGGCCGGCTTCATCCGCAAAGAGTTTTCTTTTCCCCGCTGCTCTCGTCGTGGGAGGCTCAACAACTTGTTGCTCCTCTCCTGGAACAGGCTCAGCTCCTTGTTCCTCTTCCTGCCCAGCAGATTGGTCTTCAATAGATAGAAACTCGTCGATCCCTCTCTGACGAGACGTTTTAGACCCTCTTCTTAAAGCATACATATGCCTAATATCTTTCAGACAAGATGTATTCAAGTTATAATTAGGAGTCTGGGAAGCGGCAAAATACCAATTCCAGAAGCTTATGGAGGTATAGGAGTTGGGTGTTTTGTGGGGAAGCCTGAAAGTCGCTTTAGTGCAACCTGCCACAGAATAGTACCAAGCCCCGGCCCCTTTATATATGTTGCCCACAGCTGAGAGCTAAGGACGAGGGTTCCCAACGTACAACTGGTCATACCCAAATTGGTGGGCAAACCTATAGGGCTGGTAGGGCTCGAGGAAATAGTGAGCGCCTTGCCGGAAGATCAGGTAACCTGGCTTGATAGAGAGTAGCCAATGGAAAACACCCCCGCTCAGCTGAGTGAATCCAATAGGACCCGCTACGTCTTGATATTCTGCTCCATAGACATCACCTTCAAAATCGGGGAAACAACGCCATATATGGTAGTGGGTGTCCCACGACAAAATCTAGCAAATTCTAACCATATATCCCCCTTCCCATTTTGCAGACTCTAATCGTTGCACGAATAGGATGAACGAGTCTTCCGGAGGAGAGGCCGCACTCATTAGAGGAGGATAGTGGAGCACGTACCAAGCCATCAGATAGGTATACGGCAACGGCACCCTGGGATTGGGAGTTTTGAAAGTCTTGTGGCCCCCAGACTCCACCTCGGTAACATCGACGAAATCCAAGGCCAACTCCCGCAGCCCATTCTGCAAACGGCCCACCATGGCATAAAGCAGAGTCAATGGTCTCCCATGCGCCAAGAGAATAGCAGGGTAGATCACCTCAACAACAAGAGCATCGATTGGCCTGGTAGGAACGACGCACCGTTTGAGCCACAGCATTAAGTATCCAGCCAAAAGCGCCGTGTCAGAAATAGGAAGCAAGGCTTGGTAGTGGAAACTCTCAAATTCCGTATGAGCCAGGAAAACATCTTCCTTGGCCTCATTGGTGTAGTGGGAAGTAGCATCGTCGATTCGGGCCTGGACCTCCTCCAAAGTGCTTGCAGATAATTTGGTCACTGAGGCTCTCTTATTGGTCAAGTTCTGGAATAAATATTCCACCCAAGACACTTGTTTAATGCCGCTTCCTCGAGCCCCTATCTGCTGCATACAGATGTGGAAGTGACACATGACTTCCCAGAGAGTGGAGTAAATTTCAGGGCTGGTCTTCTTCAAAATCTTAAGTTCCGCTGACCCCAGAACAAATTCTTCATACGGTAAATCCCCGATGAGAAGACCCGAGACTTCATGCATCTCGTGAAGAGCGAAGCCCAACTCCCCCACAGGGGTGAAGAAAGTACAAGTCTCAGGATTATACTTCTCCAATATGGAGAAGAAATGAAAGTGGCTTTGGACAATCCCAAACTTAGTGGCCCACACAGGAATCTACAATCCAGCTCGAGCAAGAGGGACTTCTAATTTCTCCAAAACAAACTTGGTCATCCGGGTCCACCACCCCGTCACTGGAGAATAAACCCAGCCAGGAGTTCTAAATCCTTACACGGGAAACTCTCCTTTCTTTGCTAAAAACTTCTTAACAAAACTGTTCGCCGGACTGGCTACTTCACCGACGGGATACTCTTTAGCAAATAAACCTGGCCACAAAGCTGTCACCAGTCGGTTGTAACCAACTGTGCGGACCCCTTGAAAAGTCAGGGTTCCGAGAACGACTCCATCCTGATCTTTAACCAGGGGCCAATCCATACGCCTTGGGATGGAAGCACACTGAAAGTAGGATATAGGGAACATCCTCTCCATATTGGGTAAGAAAAGGTTACGGTCCCCAACTTTCCGCAACCACTTGTAGTCCCCATCATAAGCAGCGCCTGCCTCGAAGTCAACAAAGTCCCCGAAGAGGAATCCAGGTTTGACTATTGGCTTACGGCTCAGGTTTTCAAATCGAGCGTCCGTAACCAATATCCTAAGGGTCTCCGGAGAAGCTTAGGTGATTAGTTCCACACGACTTTTCTCCTTAATTCGGAAAACTGGGAGTTCTTAGCGTAGATTGAAGGTCATATTTAGATCCACACCACCTTCATGCCCAAAATGGTGGCGAAAAGGGAGAGGCTCGCTAGTATGACGCACTACAAAATAAAGAAAAAGTCAGACAACACAAAGGTAAAGTTCAAACGAGGGTCAAACTTAGTGTCAACAAGAAGTTCAAACGCGAGGGTCAAACTTAGTTCAAACGCCAGGGTCGAACTTAGCGTCAGCAAAAAGTTCAGATGCGAAGGTCGAGCCTCGCATCAAAAACCTCAGACGCGAAGATCGAGCCTCGCCTCAACAATGTAAGACGCGGAGGTCGAACCCCTCGTCAAAAATACCAAACGACGGAGTCCAGCCCCGCGTTATCGAAACGAGTTTCCTCGTTGATCCAAAGATCAGAACTTTCCGAAGCAAGTTTAATGACCACGGAGGTCGTACTCACCGCCAATCAAAGGAAGTTGGGACGGCACGTTCGCTTGAGCAGTAGCGCTGCCAGCCGATGCAGACGGCGCCGACTCCTGAGCTGCGGCGACGTCGGACTTGGAGGGATGAGTGATAGTCTTCTTGGGTGCCATAGATTCTAGTCGGAAGAGAAGAAGAATGGTGTTCGCCGGAGATGAGAACAAAAACTTTCATTAAAGTTTCAAGAAGAGTCGAATGACTCTTGATTTGACCTTCAGCGGTCTATTTATAGACAGCTGTGAGCTGTCAAATCATAACGGACGGGATTTGAGGCCAAGAATCCCGCCCAAACTCGACCCTAGTGTTCGAGTTGTTTGAAATTCCAAACGCGAGGCTCACCTACGCGTTCAAACTCCCAAGTGCAGAGTTTACCCACGCGTTATGATCAACAGGAGATACGACGCGACCTCAAATAAATGGAGGAAAACTGAAGTCAACCACCAAGGTGACCAAAATCGAGAAGCAGTAGGTGACTCCACTAGGGAGTCTATCAGATGGGGATAGGCAGATTACAATCAGCAACGCTAAACCATCAAATTCGATTGGGAGCATGCCTCACTCTTCATTATCATTAAGGCTCAAAAGCTGTTTTTGTTTGGTTCGAGGAAACGACGTTTCAACATTCCGACGAAGTGAACAATTAATCCACTAAATTTTGGGATCCAAAGTATTCCGAAAATTTGTCCCAGTCAACCGCGAACTTTCGAAAACTTTGGAGGTGGTTCTGTAGGCTGTCTAAAAATCGCAATAGATAGCTGATCCCCATGAAATTACAAGGCAATGGTTCCTTCAAATCAAGAAGCTAGATTCATCCTCACAATCAAAACAGAAGAGATTTCTGAATCATTACTGTTTGTTGGAAAATTTGAAGTAAAAGAAATGAAAGAAAAATTGATTTGTATTCTCTCAAAATCGATTACAATTTGGATTCCGATTACAAAAGAGAGGAGAATGAATTTGATTCTCCCCTTTGTTTAAGACTGGGTTCTTCACGGTGGCGATGGAGTGCCTCCCTCGAATGCTCGCGTCGAGTTTGCTCTCCGTTGACAATCCGAATATCTTGATTCACTGGAATGATATTTCCTCCTCACGATTTGATGTTGTGGAGGACTTGCGTGGCAAATTTTAGAACTCTGAACGAGTTTGAAACTCTATCAAAGAGTTGATTTAACTGAAAATCGGTTATAAGCCAAGGATGAAGAAGCTCCTCGTTGCTGATCTCCAAAGCTCCAGTAATTCCCCCCCCCCCCCGCAAGATCTCTTCTTTACTGCCCAAGAGAAGGATCCCGGATCCAGCCACGAACTGAATTGATTATTTATAGAGGATTAAGGGGTATAACCGCCCCCTTAATTCGCTCCTAAGTGGGGCTAATGGGATATAACCGCCCCCTTAAATCACTCCTGAGTGGAGTTGTGATCCCCTCAGATCGTGGGAAACGGTTTTGAAACCGTTCAGCTCGTGTTTGAACGAGTCAAACACAAATCCTGCATTCTGGCATGAATTCTGCACTTAAACGCAACGTCTGGAGGCTCGGACGCAGCGTCTTATTGGAAGCTGTGTTTGGCAGCTTTGAAGCTACATTTGGCAACTTTGAAGCTGCGTTTGGCAGCGGATGACAGCTGTGTTTGGCAGCGGATGGCAGCTACGTTTGGCAGCGGATGGCAGCTACGTTTGGCAGCGGATGGCAGCTGTGTTTGGCAGCGGATGGCAGCAACGTTTGGCAGGCAGCTGCGTTTGGTAGCGGATGGAAGCTGCGTTTGGCAGCGGATGGAAGCTACGTTTGGCAGCGGATGGCAGCTGCGTTTGGCAGCGGATAGAAGCTGCGTTTGGCAGCGGATGGTAGCTGCGTTTGTGGCTATGAATGCGGTGCATCTTGATGCTGGTACGCGGGGAGGACTTCCACAGCTTGATTTGAAGAGACCTTCGATTTGTAGTCTCTTTCTGTCAGAGCACAGCAAAGATCGTCGTTTTGTAATCTTTGCTTTAGCTCTTTGATATGTGAGAGTCGTCAGATTATAACTCCCGATGTTGATTGTGAAGACTATTGATTAGAGCTTTCATCAGTTGTCGTGAAGGTCGTCAGATTGTAACCTTCAGCGATCTACGTGAAAGTCTTCAAATTGTAGCCTTCTGGAAGTCGTCAAATTGTAACTTCCATCATCGGTGTTTTGATGGGGAATCAGCTATCTATTGTGATTTTTAGACAGCCTACAATTACATCCGCAGCATTATAATCGCTACAAACACGACCTCATGTTTGAGATGATTGATCTTGATGGCTGCGACAACAACATGACCAATATTATATTAGCAACTATTAGAGATGCTGATGAGCAGTGTAATGATTTCAGAAATAAAAGGTTGGACTTAGTTGGTGAGTTGCTTGGTAGAGAGTTGTAGGCAAATATTCACTGATTCCTATCAAGTTCCAACAATGAAAGCTGCAGTCAGAAAGCTTTCATGCCAACAAAGGAAGATTACAAATGGAGGACTTTTCACGTAGATCGAGAAGGGTTACAATTCAACAACGCTTCTGATAGCTGATGAAAACTCTATTCAGTGGTCTTCACATTCAACAGTGAGAGTTACAATCTGACGACTTTTACACCCCGCAACAGCTCAAGCGAGGATTACTGAACGACGGTCCTCGCAACACCTTACAGAAGAGGTTACAAGTCAACCAACTTCTTCTAAAATGCGGAAGTCATCCCTGCGTTACAATTTTGGAAGTGCACCCGACCTCAGCGTTTCCAAATTACAACAAGTCAAACGCGAACGACCTTCGCGTTCTTGAGGTTCAATCAACACCCGACCTCAGCGTTTCCAAGCTGCAGCAAACAAAAACACGAGTGACCCTCGCGTTCATTGATGTTCAGTCAACACCCAACCTCGCGTCTCAATTTTAAGACGCGAGGTTAGGGTCCTGAACGCCAAGGTGGGCGTTTGACTCATCCAAATATGAGTCGAACGGTTTCAGAACCGTTTTCCCCATTATCTGAGGAAATCACGCCCACTTAGGAGCGGATTTAGAGGGCAGTTACAACCTCTTATCCCCCTATAAAAACTCAACAAACTCAACTGAGTTAGGGGCTAGCTCGGGGAGAATTGGTTTTGGCATCTAAACCGCACAGGTTTGGAGGTGATTCAGAATCTCAACCACATAGAGAGGCAGGAGAGGCGAAATCCTTGGAGATAGGACTTTTGAATCAAGTTTAGAAGATCAAATCAGAGAGGGATTCTTTAACAACAGAATATCTGATTGGTCATTAACCGAATCTTCGGTTTTAACAACTCTATCCACAGAGTTCTAACTCGTTCAGAGTTCTTAAACTCGTTAAAGAGTTATTTATAAAACTTTCCACAGAAGTTTATCTTTCCCACGAGATAAGAGACGGTCAGATCGTCAACGGAGAGCAAATTTAACATAAGCAATCGAAGGAGGCATTCCATCGCTACCGAGAAGAACCCAGTTTTAAACAAAGAGTAGAATCAAATTTGTTCTCCTCTCTTTTGTAATCAAATTGTAACCGAGATTAAAGGAATCAAAGTCAAATTTCTTTTCTTCTCTTCATTGCAATTTTCCAACATACATGATTATATTGTGCCCACTTCGGAGAAATCCAAGTGGAATAAAATGATCATCATATGTTTACAATAAACAATATTTTGTTAGAATATTTTCTGAATGCTCTTGATTCATCTATGCTTAACAAGTTTGTTCATTTTAATAGTGCTTACACCTTATGAAAACTTATTGAAGCACATCAAGGGGACTTGGAGGCGATCCAACAAGTTTTGAAGGCTTCCTCTTCAAGTTCCATTGGAGCATCATGCACACGAGCACTAGGCGATAGCCCTAGTGAGGTTTGCGAGTTTGAATCCACTAATGATTTATCTAGTGATGAACTTGCTTGTGCTAGTGAAAAATTATTGCATGCCTATAACATATTGCATAAAAATTTTATTGATTTACAAAGCAAGCATGAAGATTTAAAATCCGATCATGAGAAGTTAGCTTCTAAATTTGATATCATTTCTCAAGAAAGTATTTCTCTTCAAGAAAACATTGATATGTTAAATTTGGAAAATAATAATTTAAAATTAAATATTGCTAACTTGACTCATGATAAAAATAATGTCATGTTAGAAGTAAAGAACATAAAAAATGATACTGCTTTTTTTATAAATGACTATTTATGTTCTACTTCTAAAGTTAATGCTAATATGCCTAATGATGAGTTGAACAATGTTAAAAACCGTATTTCCTCTTTAGATTTAACTCTAACTACATGCATTAACAACCACAAGAAGCTTTTGGATATGTGTGCCAAGTCTAATGCAAAATCATCCACTCATTATGCACACATATATAGCAAAGTTTACAAGTGCTCCATTTGTGGTCATAAAGGCCATTTATCTAAATTTTACTATGATGCACACAAATATAAGAATGCTAAAGCTCATTGTGTATCTCATCAAGTTTCTTCTTCACATACACATGTACATGCACACACTCATAAAGTTCATCATAAGCATGCTCATGTGTTTAAATGTGATCTTTGTGGACGTTTTGGCCATTTGGTAAAATTTTGCTATGATTTGAAAAAGACTTCACTTTTGCCAAATAATTTTAAAAGACCATAAAAGTTTAAGTGTGATCATTGTGGTAGATTTGCTCATTTGACCAAGTTTTGTTTTGATTTGAAAAGAGTTTCCCATTTACAAAATAATTTTAAAGAACAATCTATTTTTACAAATAAGTCCCGTGCACAACCGTTTGGTCAACATAAGCAAATGTTTCCTTTCCATTGTACTTATTGCAATCGGAAGGGTCATTTGAGTAATTTTTATTTTGACCATGTTAGTGCACCACATGTACCCAAACGGATTCATAACCCTAGGGCTTCGAGCTTAAAAGATAGGGGTCATGTCCTTAAATCTATTGGTACCAAGAATTCTTAGGTACCAAAACAAATTTGATTTTTAAAACCAAGTATTTTAGTGTTTTTCTTTTTTCCTTTTCTTGGTTTTGAAAATTATACTTTAAACTTTTGAACATGAAAAACAATTCTTCTTATTGGTCTACTCTTTTATTTTCATGATTATTGATTTTGTTTTGATGAGAGGTTTGTGTTTATATAACCCCCGGATTTATTGGGTGTTTATTCCCAAATCTTGTTTACCGTGTACTAAAAGTCCTTATATGGGTTGTTACAAGCTTAAGAGCTTGATAAATTGTTTCCTCTCTTGTATTTTGTCAAAAATCTTGTTTTGATTTGTTTCTTTGAATTCATTACACTTCACTTATATGATGATATTTATGTATTTGTGCTTATGGATCATCTATGTGTGCCTTATAATGTATTCTATATGTGGTTTGATCAAGTTCTACAAAAAAAGTTCTATTTATTGATCAAACATTATTCTTGGACTTAAAATTTGATTTATGATTTTATTTGGTTGATTTGTTTTTATTTGAAAACTTTTTGCATGATTCTCATATTCCTCTTCTTTTTATTTCATAAATCTATTTTTTACACTATGTTTTCATAATTGTGTAATGAGACACTTCTTTCATAAATGATATATCTATATGTGTCCTTATTATATTTTTTTGTGAGTGGTGTTTAGCATATTTTTTATCTATGCTTGCTCACATATATTTGCCTTGATCTTTATTGTATATTTTCCATAAGGCATTTTGATAGGGGGAGCAATCCCTATACTTGTTTTATACTCACTCATGCTTATTTGCAGGGGGAGCTTTCGCTCTCTTTTATCCTTATGGTTTTTCTCCTTTTTAATGTTGTCAACGGAGGAGAAATATGTTAAACCCTAGAGGGGGGTGATTAGGGTCTTATGCTAATCTAATCCGATTTTATGCCAATTAAAACTAATTCAAATATTATTCTTGCAAGATAGATATACAATATGATATGAGCAAGAATATGTAATAAGTTCAAAGAGATATATCCTAGCAAAGAGGTATATGATAAAATATATACAAGGATATGTAAACTAACACAAGGTTAAAAAATATAAACAAGATAGTGGATGATATAGAAATGAGCAATGCACAATGGTGATATATGATATGAATATAAATATGAATGAACGCCAAAGCACACTCAAACACAATCAAATGATCACGGAGTTCGGACCTTCCGTCCTACGTCTCCGCTCCCCACTTCCGGGGAGAAATCCACTATCACAACCGGGTTTTCTACGCTCACCTGAATAACGTTTACACCTCACAGTGTCGATTTTCAACGCTCACCGATCAACGTCACTCCTCACACTCGGTTTTCTAGTTCACCGAAAACTACACAACACACTCGGTTTTCTAGCTCACCGAAAACCTTACAACACTCACAATTGTAACAAATATAAATTTGTTCTCTACAATAGATGAGAACTCAATAAAGCACAACTCAATGTTATAATCTCTCATAATCCTAATATACTATGTATGAAAGATACAATAAGCTCAAGTGGGTGTGTGTAACAATGAGATATAAATCAAATCTAAACTCAATATAAAAAACTAGCTTTAAAGAAATATAATCAAATAACTAAGCAAATGTAAAGCTAGATAAGAGTTTAGAAAATTTCTCAATAGATCAAGAGGTGGAAGGAGAATAGTTGGAAGCTCAAACTTTAATAGATGATCTCCTCAAGCTCTTGTGGAATTTTCTTCACAAACAAACTCTTGAAACAAACTTAAAAACCCTTCAACAAACTTGTAAAACTCTTTTTAAAACTCTCTTAAACATCCATAAGAAACAATAAAAGTTAAGTGTTTTTTATAGCCTCTTAAACCAGCCACAAACTCCCAAAAATCGAAAATATCAAAAACTAGCCGTTACTAGCCGTTATAGACTGAAAAGACCAAAATACCCCAAATTCCAGCATTTTGGAAATTTACGTATCTGACTTTATAAAATCAATTACAAATAGTAAAAGAGCTCCAAAAATATGAAATTTTATGGTAAGGTTCGAGACATGTAGAGTAACATGTTAGAGGAAGAATATCTGAAAAAACATTTCCCAGTTGAGAGAAATAAACGTTTGAACACAGATTTACGGTTTCTAAAAAACTGCTGATATACACGATTTTGTAAAATCAATTGGGCATAGTAAATCAACTCCAAAAATAGTAAACTTTTGAGAGAAGTTTCTGAACATGTAGATAAACATGTCAAAGAAATAATTTCTTGAATACCACTTCCCATTTATGAAAACTCATCTATTTTTTAAAACATGCACGAACATGTGCACGAACAAAAACATGATTTTGTAAATTCCATTAAACATAACAAATCAATTTCAAACTTGATGAAACTTTGGAAAATGTTTGCAAATGTGATTTTGAACATGTTTCAAAAAAGAATTTTCCAATTTATATTTCCCAATTGTAGAATCTTATTATTTTGCAAAATCACATAAGTATGGACTTGTAAAAGCTTGATCTTGACAAAATGAGTTTAAACAAAGTTTTAAAAACTTTCCAATAGATTTAAAAGATAAAAATAATGTCATTAAGTCTATAATCCAGGACGACGATAAACCAAACCAAACGTGTGTGTGTGATATTGAGCTTGAAGTATTAACACACATAATATAAGCCCTAAACTAAATTACCCAAGCTTGATTGGTCTTCAATATGCTGACTTGGTAATCTCGCGGATGAAGCTAGAACTTGATCTTTAACTTTGAATTGTAAGGCTTCACTCCACTATTCCGCCAACCTCCATTGGATATGATCGTTGAAGCTCTATTCCATCCATCCTCCAACACGTTGTTTGCCTAGAATTAATACTAAAACACAAACACTAGACAAACAACATTAGAAGTAAATTGTTGTTAAACATTATCAAAACAGGAAGGCTAACAAAATATTGTGAGTATATTCTTTTTGTTTATATGCATGATATATTATATTTTGTATATTCATTTTCTTTCATGCATATATCCTTTTTGTAAATTATTTGTCATCATTAAAAAGGGGGAGATTGTTGGTCTCTTTGTTTTGACGATGTTTAACAAACAATTTACCACTAATGTCTTTTGTCTAGTGTTTGTGTTTATCTATCTATTGTAAACAAACAACATGTTGGAGGATGGATGAAATTGCGCATTCACGATCATATAAAATGGAGGTTGGCAGATATAGTGGTTGAAGCAATGCAATTCAAGTTTAAGATCTAAGTTCAAGCTTCATCCGTAAGATTACCAAGTCAAGCTATTTAAGATCAAGATGAAGTTTAAGTAATTTAGTTTTAGGTTTATATTATGTATGTTAGTACTTTAAGCTCAATCATATACACACATACACGTTTTGGTTTTGTATATATATAGTTATATATATACATATATGTTTTGGTTTGATAGTTTTTAAGTTTTAATATGAAACAATTGAATATAAATAGAAAACATATTTTTATTTCATACTTATATGCATATATATGATTTCATTAATATCAATTTTATTTAGTTCAATGAAATCATGTTTTAGTGCATTATATATGTATTTTGATAAAATACTATATTCTTTATTTATAGACTTCATAATAATAGTTTACATCTTTCTTCAAGTCTATAAAATTATTTTGTATTGTTTCAAAAAATGGTTAAGCTAAAATGTCAAAACTCATATGTTCACATTTTCATGTTTTGGACTATTTTACAAAATGATGTTATTTTTCATTTGGAGGTCCTTTTTAAAAACCAATTTTTGTAGTATGTGTATTATCATGTCTATAATGATTTCCCAAAATTTTATATTTTTCTGAATTTATTTGATATTTTTAAACAGGATTTTAAAATCATCAAACTGCTTCTAAACCTGTTATTTCATATATCTGTTTACCGTCGACCGCCCTTATTTTCCCCTTAGTAGCCAGCAGAGACTTTCGCGGTCGACCGTGATGATTGACCGTCAGTCTAAAAAATCCCACGGTCAACCGCTACGGTCGACCGCAAAACTTCCTGGATTTTTTCTCAGGCTTGAAAATGGCTCGCGGTCGACCGCGAAAATTCCACGGTCGACCACCGTTCACCCTAACGGTCATTTTGGTACAGAATCAGATTTCTGATTCTTAGGCTTTTTGGTCTTTTTCTTTGGGGTTTTTGGCTGAGGTTTTAGGAGGCTTTAAATACCCCCTTGCTCTCATCTTTCATGATCAACCAAGAAGTTTTTAAATCAAAAGTTTAATAAGGGTTTAAGCTTGGTTAGTTTGTTTTAAGTTTGGGGTTTTACAAAGAGGAGCTTACATCAGTTGTTGAAGAGTTCATCTTTAATATTTCATCATCCTCTCTTCGTATTTATAGAGAAGTTTCCTTAACTCTATTTCCTAGCATTTTTACTATTGTATTTCATATTAATTTTATTGCTAGTTCTTCTTAAGTTAAGTCTTATTTATTCTTATTGTTACACACACCCACATTGAGCTTATTGTATTTACATTCATAGTATAATTTGGGTTGTGAGATTGTATCATTGAGAGTGAGCTTACATTGTATTCTCATCCATATTAGAGAACAAATCCTTTGTTGTATTGTGCTTATTGTGAGATTGTAAAATTTTCAATTAGCTAGAAAACAGAGTGTATAGTGGAGATCTCCTCGAGGTGAGGAGCGGAGACATAGGTCATGGGGACCGAACTCCGTGAATGAGAGTGTGAGGTGTAAATGTTGTTCGAGTAAGCGTAGAAAACCCGGTTGTGATAGTGGATTTCTCCTCGGGAGTGGGGAGTGGAGACGTTGGACGGAAGGTCTAAACTCCGTGATCATATTGTGTGTTTGCATTGTTTATATTATCCTATCACAATTGTATCTTTAGTTTAGATTGTTTACCCTTGTGTTAATTTATATATCCTTGCATATGTTTCATCATATGGGATATATCTCTTTGTTCATATTACATATTCTTGCTCATAATATATTGTATATCTTTCTTACAAGAATAATTTATTAATTAGTATTATTAGCATAAAATCGGATTATATTAGCATAAACCCTATTCACCCCCCTCTAGGGTCTAACAAGTCGCCCTCGGCGATAGGGTCGGCTGATCCCGCCTTTCGTGTCAGCATAAAAGAAGGTCGACTTGATGAGTCGGAGAGGTCGAGGCCTCTGTTCGGCTTGGGCCACACAAGTGGGTTTGAGGTTATTTTGTTAGGACTCTTATTGTATCATTTTGTAAATACCCGTATCTTGGGTGAGTGAACACCATAACAATTATCCAATAGTGATACATGATATGTTCACGAGGTTCGGTCTTCCGATCTACGTCCCCGACAACCTCTCCCGATGGTAACTTCACTATCACACCCGGTTTGCAAGCCGTAACTTCTTCACAACAATCTCCTCTGAAGATTTTATAATCCACACAAGTAATCTTCTCGAGATCAATCTCACCAGACAATCACAATGTGGTACGAGTCGCCGAGCGAGCACTCTTGATCGCGGAATTATCAAGAGTGGATTGAGAAGATAACGACAGAAGAACACAATATAATAATTTGGGCGAAGAAAAATACATTCTCTAGATTATGAGAATCAATTGGACTACAATTCTCTCTCACAATCTCTCTAGATCAAAGAACAACCTCCCTGATCTCTTTTCTGATTCCAATCTGAGTCATCTACCCCTCTCTTTCTAGAAAAAATTGTGTTTCTATTTATACAAAATAAAAATCCTAAACAGTGTAGGAAAACCAGCCCAGGCCCAAAACCCGACTCGCGGTCGACCGCAGAGCCAGGCGCGATCGACCGCGGCCAACACCTGAGACTTAAATAAGTTACTGGGTTTTGGCGGTCGACCGCCGAGCCCATCACGGTCGACCGTAACGAACGACAGAGAGCAGTCTGGGTTACAGGGTTTTGACGGTCGACCGCCGCACCCATCGCGGTCGACCGTGACTCAGTTCAACCGAATCCTCAGAGCTATGCACGTTCACGGTTGACCGCCGTGACACTCGTGGTCGACCGTGAAACAGTAAAACTATTTTTCTCGTGTTCCGACGAATCCTTCGACTTTGCTGCTTCTAACAACTCTGTCCACGACTCCTCTACATTATTCTCAAGATACCATGAGAATCACCTATCCTCAAGCTCTTATGAGGATAAGCTCTCGAAGAGAAGATACACCTGTATCACGATGAAAGAAGGAAAAACTCTCACAACATTCCTATGATAAGGATCAAGTGAAGAACAAGTGAGCTCAAGGGTTGTGGAGTATGGATGTGAGAAAAACAAAGACTTAAACATAATTGAGGATTAAGAATTGAAAGTTTGAGCTTAAGAACACTTAGAAAACCAAACTTAAGATTTTTCTCTTGCTAAAATCATTACTGAAGTGAAGAGAGCAATGGGGTATATATAGGAACCCCAAACAATAGCCCAAATCCTAAAAATCAACTGGTACAAAAACTAGTCGTTATAGTACTGATGGATCATGTCCGGTCGACCGAATATTTGACCGTTGCAGACTCAGCAATCTGAAACTGGTTTGGTCGATCGATAATGATGTTCCGGTCGACTGACCCTCAGTCATAGGTCGACCGCGCAATGTAAATCGGTCGACCACAAATGATTGTCTGCAGGGTCATGAAAACAGCTTCTTTGGTCGGTCGACCGATGGGCAAAGCTTGATCGACCGAAAACATGTACATACAGGAATTTGATGTTAGTTGAAAATCTGACTTTGTAAAATCAAAACAAAATATCAAATAAATTCCAAAAATTATAAAACTTTGGGAAATTCTTATAAACATGATTTTGACCATGTTAGAATAAGAATTTCTGAAAGATCATTTCCCAATAGTTACTCATTTTTCAAAATAGTTCAAAAACAATGCTTTTGTGAAAATATGTGTTGAACCTAATGAGCTTCAAATGTTATCAACTCAATAACTTGTCTACATCAAGCACTAGAGAGAAAGAAAAAGATGCAAATATCTCACATATATGAATACAATTCTTTGGTCTTGATATTTGCTCATATTTTGATGAAGCTTCTCTAATGTATTGTGCTCTTGAAAGCTTTGCTTCACCATATTTCCTGCACCTCCATGGATATCATCGTTGAGCTCGATTCCATCCAATCCTCCAACATTGGTACTAACTTGCTTGATAAATTATAATCTACACAATATAATCAACAAGCAATTAACATCAATAATGATGTTTGTAAATCATCATCAAAACATAAGAACTAATAATCTTCCCCTTTTTGATGATGGCAAACTACCATTATTCAAGAGCATGAATAAAATTAAATTTTAGTTTATAGATAGTTGCTCCCCCTATCTATAAGACTCTCCCCCTATCTATGTGCACAAATTGAGAGATTTCTCTCCCCTTTTGTCAACATCAAACTGGGATAAACAAGATAATATACATGTGTTAAAACCCACAAGATACTCCTCTAAGTGTTGGCCTACCCGTGTCATATTCCTCAAGTGTTTGGATTTACGACCTCTTCCTAGGCATTACTACCAACCCACTCCTCTTAGAATTGACCCTGGTCTCTCTCAACTACTCCTCTAAGTATCCTTGTGTGTGTTTTGGTGGAAAGTTAGTTCTTTCATTAGTGGACTCATTACAACTTCAGTCATTACAATGGACTTAACAAAAATAAAAATAAAAGATTACAGCTCTCTTAAAACACACACAATAGACGTTTATCACCCGCTGTTTGCATGGGGTTTTTTGCCTGTGCAGGGGTTTATCCGTGGACCATCGAGTGATCAGATCAAGATATAGATTTCGTTGACTGCAAAGGAGTCAAGAAATTGAAGTAACTATCTCGGCAAAATAAGATAATCACTCTTCTCGAGAATCACAGCTAGGTGTGATCTTAAGGAAAATGGATGAACGGATGTAGATCTCTTGAACTCTTCCTCTTTATGCTGAATAGATTGCTGAGATCTCTTTCTCCTCTTTGAAATTCGTGCTCCTCACTCTTCAGTTCGACAGGGCTTTGCCGATGCTCGAGAATTCCGGATCTGTGTGAATGAAGGTCCTAGTGCTATATTTATAGGCTTTAGAAGCTCGGTTTTCGATTAAGAACCGCCAATTTGATCTCATCCTTATTTATAATCACTTAACCACGTTCCAAGATAGCTTCAAAACAGTTGGATTATAATTTACCAAAATCTTAACGGTTAATGGCGAAGAAACGACAAAAAATAGTATTTTCTGGCCTGAGACACTCTCTGTATCTTGGCCCTGGCTGAGACACAGTTTGTGTCTCGGCTGGCTGAGACACTTGTTGTGTCTCGGATTTCGACCGAGACGTCGTTTTGCGCGCTTTGACTATTTTCACTGTAATTTTCTCGTCCAATCTCGGAATGACATGATTCAAAGTGCGTCGGAAAGTCGAAGAAGAGATCTACAACTTCCTATAGGTAAATCATATGTGGAGTGGATGAGACATGAGTGGCATTTCTCCTTTCGTGAGTGAAACATAACTTCCGATCGGATCGTTTCTTCGTTATTCCGTCGTTTCGTTGATTCGTACGCTTCGTCGACTCACTTCATATGCTTGTTAGCGTCAGATAATCCTCTTTGACTCGAATAATAATGTTCATCATCTTCTCTCCATCTTGAGTTGCGTGTGGGAACTCATAAGCAAATTTGACGCCTACAGTGTGCTTAAACATGTTTTGACAATGTATATCACAAAGAAAAAGTAGCTATGAAATCGATAGCTTAAAATCAATAGCAAGCAAAAGGCATCAAAACAAGTATTTAAAGAATGCGCATGCCTAATTCAAAAATCTTCTTCACTAAGGGGTTTGGTAAAGATATCTGCTAATTGTGATTTTGAGTCAATGTAAACAAGGGAAACATCTTTCCTATCTACATGGTCACGCAAGAAATGATGTCGTACCTTATGTGTTTGGTTCTAGAATGCAAAACAGAGTTTTTTGAAATATTAATTGCACTAGTGTTATCACAAAATATTTTTGTATCATGAAAATGTAAATCAAAATCAACTAAATTTTATTTTATCCATAAAAGTTGTGCATAACACAAGCCGGCGGCAATGTACTCAACTTTCATAGTGGATAAGGTAACACAATTTTGTTTCTTGGATGACCAAGAAACAAGTGAGTTACCCAAAAATTAACATGTTCCACTTGTACTCTTGCGGTCTACCTTTCATTCGGCAAACTCGACATTATAATAACCATAAAGATCAAAAGAAGTATTCTTAAGGTAAAACAAACCAAGTTCTATAGTGCCATTTATATATTTAATAATTATTTTAAACAAAATTAGATGAGATTTTCTAGGAGAAGCTTAAAAACGTGGACATGCACAAACACTAAACATAATATCCGGTCTACTAGCGGTGAGATAAAATAAACTACCTATTATACCTCAATAAAGCTTTTGGTCTACCTTCTCATCACTCTCAACCAAGTCCAACTTGATGGTGGTACTCATGGGTGTTGGTGCATGTTTAGAGTTCTCCATTCCAAACTTCTTAACCAACTCTCTTGTATATTTGCTTTGAGACACGAAAATCCCATCATTGGTTTGTTTGACTTGGAGACCGAGAAAAAAATATAAGCTCTCCCATCATGCTCACATCAAATTATTCTTTCATAACTTTAGAAAATTCCTTGCACAAAGATTCATTAGTGGCACCAAAAATAATATCATCAACATAAATTTGAACCAAAATAAATTAATTTTCTTTTTCTAATAAATAGAGTATTATCAATTTTCTCTTTTAAAATACTATTATCAATAAGAAAACTCGAGAGGCGAGCATACTAAGCTCTAGGAGCTTGTTTTAACCCATACAAAGCTTTTTGTAACCGATAAACATGATTAGAAAATAGTGGATCAATAAAACCTGGGGGTTGCTCGACATACACCTCTTCTTTAATAAAACCATTCAAAATGGCACTTTTAACATCCATTTGAAACAATTTAAAAATTTTAAAGCTAGCAAAGGCTAAAAACATTCTAATCTGCTCCAATCTTACAACTGGTGTAAAAGTTTCATCATAATCAATGTCCTCCTCTTGATTGTATCCTTGGGCAACTATACGAGCTTTATTTCTAGTCATTATGCCAAATTCATCAAGTTTATTTCTAAAAACCCATTTTGTTCCAATAACATGAAAATCTTTAGGTCTAGGAACAGTTTCCAAATATTATTTCTTTAAAAATTGTTTAATTCATCATGCATAGATAAGATCCAACATTTATCATTCAAAGCATTATCAACACGTTTAGGCTCAATTTGGGATAAGAAAGCTATATTACCACACTCGCTCATAGCCTTTGAGCGAGTTAAAACTCCTTTAGATGGGCTTCCTATAATTTACTCCTTGGGATGATCCGGTGCAAATCTCCATGTCTTGGAAAGTTCCTCTTGATTTTGTTCAAGGTTCCTTTCCCTATCTTTGGGTGCATCCGTTGAGGGTTTGTCATTTACTTGCATAAGTTCCAATCCTTCCTCAATATCATCATCATCCCTAGGCACACCATATAGTAAGCCATCATTAGTTTCATCAAAGGTAATGTTTATAGATTCTTCAACAATAAGTGTTCGTTTGTTGAAAACTCTATAAACCTTACTTCTTGATGCATATCCCAAAAATACACCAAAATCAATATTTGAATCAAGTTTATCATGGTGATCTTTTATGTTCAAAATAAAACATCTGCAACCAAAAATTTGGAAATAGCTAATATCTAGAGTTTTGCCAAAATAAAGTGTTAGACCCTAGAGGGGGGTGATTAGGGTCTTATGCTAATCTAATCCGATTAAAATGCTAATTAAAACTAATTAATAAATATATTCTTGCAAGATAGATATACAAAGAGTTATGTGCAAGAATATACAATATACACAAGGTGATATATCCTATATGATAGAAGTATATGCAAGGATATATAAACAATAAGATATATCCTAACAAAGAAATATAGACAATGTATGTGCAAGGATATAAAACTAACACAAGGGTAAACAATTTAACTACAAATGTGATAGGGTAAAATGATCAACAAGCAATACACAATGGCGATGTAAGATATGAACATGAAAACAAGTGCGCCAATGCAATCACAAACAAAGGATATGTTTACGAGGTTTGGTCCTCACGACCTACGTCCCCGCTCCTCACCTCGAGGAGATACTCCACTATCACAACCGGGTTTTCTACGTTCACCCGAATAACGTTTACACCTCACACTCGGTTTTCTAGCTAACCGAAAACTTTACAATCGACACTCTTGCAATCACACTATACACCCTCACAAGTGTTGGACCTAGCCGTGTCTCCCTCAAGTGCTCGGTTACAACCTCTCCCTAGGCTCGTCAACCGACGCCACTCCTCTTGGAACGATCCCCGACTCTCACCACACACTCCTCTCGGTGTACAAGTATATTACAAAGTGAATCTCACAATTTGGCTCAATACACAGTGTTTGTTCTCTACAATGAATGAGAACGAATTATAAGCTCACTCTCTAAGTTACACAATCCCACAACCCAATTATACTATGAATGTAAATACAATAAGCTCAATGGTTGTGTGTGTACAAAGAGATAGATAAAATCAACTAAACTCAATATAAACACTAGCTTAATAAAATGATAATCAAACAATAAAATATAAAGCTAGATTGAGTTTAGAAAACTTCTCCAATGAATGACAAGAGAGAGGGAGAAGAATGAATGCTCAAACACCAAGGATGATCTCCACTTGCTCTTGTGAAATTTGCTTCACAAACCAAACTCTTGTAAATGCTTAAAAGCTTTTTAAACAAGGGAAAATCCTCTTTTAACCCAAAGTTTTACCCCCAATTATTTTA
>BQKN01054813.1:0-23015 GCA_022839385.1 Asparagus kiusianus | reverse complement strand
GATGAACTTGAATCTTTAACACTTTGGTAATGCGTGTTGTAATATCTGAAAAAGAACACAAACACAAAACACTAGAAAACTTATTAGTAATAAATTGTTTGTCAACTCATCATCAAAACTATAGGATCAACACATACTTGTTAGGATAACTTGTTAATTAGTTTTAATTGGCATTTAATCGGATTAGATTAGCATAAGACCCTAATCACCCCCCCTCTAGGGTCTAACAAGCATGACCAAGTCTTTTGCGCCAAATCCAAGGATCTCCATCCACCGCGACAAGACACTTCACATCTTGATCTAAAAGCTCATTCATCTCAAAAATATATACATTAGACTTTCTAAGGGCAACAAAAATTGCTTTATCATTTAGATTTACAATACACTTATCCGGTTTAAAAATAACATCATAGCCTTTGTGACGAAGTTGACTAATACTTAAGAGATTATGATTAAGTCCTTTTACCAAATAAACATCCTTAATCACAGGACAATGTATCTTACCAATATTACCATTACCCACAATTTTACCTTTCTCACCACCACCAAAGGAGACATTGCCTCCTTCTATCCTTGATAGAGTTGCAAATAAGTCATTGTCTCCCGTTATGTGATGAGAGTAACCACTATTAAGGCACCACAACTCTCTACATCTTGTACGAGACGTTCCCTACATGTAAATAAGAGGTAGAAGCTTTAGATACACAAATCTTTGGTCCTTGGATGTTAGTACACTTGGCACCCTTAGGTACCCACATCAACCCATAATAATAAGCATTATCTCTAAATCTACAATGTGTAGACGTGTGGCCATGTCTCATGCAATATGTGCAAACAAAATCTTTCTTATAAGTAGGGGTATGAGATCTATGATGCCATATTCTTCTAAGGTGGTAATGAGTATTACTAGAAGAAGCATGATTAGTTTTATCTTTATTTTTAATCTTTCAATTTGAGACCTTAAATGTTTATTTTCAAATTCAAGATCTTCAATTATTTTGTTTTTTAAAGCAATGACATCATTTAGTGAGGATTGTAAAAGCTTAAACTTTGAGTCACATGAATCATGCAAATTTTTAAAAGAAGAATGTTCTTTTGCTAATTTTTTAAATTCAAAATTCAATTCTTCTAGTGTGGTTCTAAGTTCACATTGCATATAAAAAGATTCATTATCAGAATAGGATTGTACCTCATCTTCATGAGCCATGAAGCATATATTTGTATCATGAAGAGCAATCTTGGCGGCTTCTTCGTCACTATCCAAGTCGTTTGGTTCGGATTTCTCTCATCCCGCATACATTGCCTTCTTCTTTTTGTACTTCATGTACTTCTCTTTTATCTTGGGACAATCCTTTGCTATGTGTCCCGGTTTATTGCACTCAAAACATTTACCTACACGAGAGGGGAACTTGTTGGAATGATTTTTAAAAAATTTATTCATCTTTATTAATCTTGATATCCTTCTAGAGAGGTGTGCCACTTCTTTAGAGACATCTACTTCACTGTCCGAGGAGGAGGAATCATCAATTGCTCCTTTGAGCGTAATAGTTTTCATCTTTTGGGAAGGCTCTTCATTTGCTCGTGAGGACTCTTCCTCCTCCTTGATCTTCTTCTCATACACCTTGAGCTTGCCAATGAGACCATCAAGTGTAAATGTTCTGAGATCATTGACTTCCTCGATAGCCGTAGTTTTAGGCTCCCATGTCAGCGTTAAAGAGTAAAGAATTTTGTAATTCTTCTCTTGGTTCTCCAACACCTTGTCAAGGCCATGCAATTCATTAAAAATGTTAGTAAATCAAGAAACATGGCATCAATTGACTCATTAGGAAGCATCTTAAATAACTCATAATCATGCATGAGGCTACTAATTTTGAACTCTTTGACTTGGGGGTTCCTTCATGAGTAACACATAGTTTCTCCAAAATCTTATGTGCGATTGCACATGTGGAGACCGTATTGTACTCATTTGGGGTGAGACCACAAATCAAAGCGTTCATGGTTTTAACATTTAGGTTAGCCAAATGCTTTTCATGCTTGGTCATATCTTTACCAGACTTCTCAACATATTTCTTCTCTATTATTTCTAGGATGTCAAGTTCAATGCATCGTAAGTAAATTATCATTCTAGCTTTCCAATATGCAAAATTATTGCCGATGAACAAAGAGGGTCTAGTGGTGGATTGACCTTCAAGCATATGCACATTCATTGTAGAATCCATTTGGATCTTTTCTCTAAGGTGTTAGACCTAATAAATATGTAGAGACCTTGCTCTAATACCAATTAAAATTATCCTAAGGGGGTGAATAGGGTAATGTGATAATAAATGTGCAATTAAAATTTGTCAATGTAACACACCAACCAAATTAAATGCAAAGGTAATAAATAAAGAAAGAGTTTAGAGAATAATTATCCAATAGTGACACGCGATAAGTTCACGAGGTTCGATCCTCCGACCTACGTCCCTGACCACCTCTCCCGATGGTAACTTTACTATCACACCCGGTTTGAAAGCCGGAACTTCTTCACAATGATCTCCTTTTAAGATTTTACAATCCACACAAGTGATCTCCTTGAGATCAATCTCACCACACAATCACAATGAATGAAGGAAAAACTCTCACAACAATCCTATGACAAGGATCAAGTGAAGAACAAGTAAAGCTCAAGGGTTGTGGAGTGTGGATATGAGAAAAACAAAGGATTAAACACAATTGAGGATTAAGAATTGAAAGTTTGAGCTTAAGAACACTTAGAAAACTAAACTTAAGATTTTTCTCTTGCTAAAATCATTACTGAAGTGAAGAGAGTAATGGGGTATATATAGGAACCCCAAACAATAGCCCAAATTCCAAACAAGTACCAAAATCCTAAAAATCAACTGGTACAAAAACTAGCCATTATAGAAGATCCGGTCGATCGATGGATAATGTCTGGTTGATTGAATATTTGACCGTTGCAGACTCAGCAATCTGGAACTGGTTCGGACGACCGACAATGATGTTCCGGTTGACCGACCCTTAGTCATCGATCGACCGCGCAATGTAAATCGGTTGACCACAAGTGACTCTCTGCAGGGTTATGAAAACAACTTCTCTGGTTGGTCGACCGACGGGCAAAGCCCGGTCGACCGAAAACATGTACATACAGGAATTTAATGTTAGTTGAAAATCTGACTTTGTAAAATCAAAATAAAATATCAAATAAATTCCAAAAATTATAAAACTTTGGACAATGCTTATAAACATGATTTTGAACATGTTAGAACAAGAATTTATGAAAGATTATTTTCCAATAGTAAAACTGCTTATTTTTCAAAATAGTTCAAAAACAATGTTTTTGTGAAAATGTATGTTGAACCCAATGAGCTTCAAATGTTATCAACTCAATAACTTGTCTACATCAAGCACTTGAGAAAAATAAAAATATGCAAATATCTATATGAATACAATTATTTGGTCTTGATATTTGCTCATATTTTGATGAAGCTTCTCTTATGTATTGTGCTCTTGAAAGCTTTGCTTCAACACATTGCCTCCACCTCCATGGACATCATCGTTGAGCTTGATTCCATCCAATCCTTCAACATTAACACTAACTTGCTTGATAAATTATAATCTACACAATATAACTCAACAAGCAATTAGTACCAATATTGATGTTTGTAAATTATCATCAAAACAAGAGAACTAACAGCAAGTGCTTTACGATCGAGCACCTTCCACTTATCATCGTCCATCTTCTCAGGTTTCCCCGCCTCTACTTGGAGGGGTAGGAAGAGATCCTTCTGGTACAAATAGTCTTCTATCTGCATCCTCCAATACCTAAAATTTTGGCCGTCGAACTTTTCAATCCGAAGTATGTTGTCTTCAACTGTAAATCCCATGGCGAAAGATTTCGTCTTTCCCAAACCGTATGCTCTGATACCACTTGTTAGGGTACACGCCAACAAGAATGCCTCAAATGGAGACGCAAAACACACCCAAATGATCTTGGAATCACATAATAAAACCAACAAACATGAATTCAATCACAGTACTCACAGATATAACGTGGTTCACTCTTACGGAGCTACTCCACGGTACAACGACGACGCCCAATTCCTTTATATTCCTTTCGAGGTTACAAAAAAAATATATAAAAGAGAACACCCTCTCTTGTTCAATATACTCTCTAAGAATTCTCACAAACTCTCTCTCAAAATCTCTCAATGATATTACTTATATCTGTATCTTTCTCTTTCTCTCTCTGCTACTGAGATACCTTACAAATCAAACTTAGGGGATATTTATAAATTTTCTCATGGGATAGGTGAACACTATTTGGGACAGGTGAACACTGTAGCAGGGGGTAGGTGAACATTGTAGCACGGGGGTAGGTGAACACGGCTAGCTCTTTGATGAGAAAGCTATCCACTTTCTCAACAGAGGTAACTGCATATATTTCATTAGAAGATTACATTGTGAGGAAGATAGTGGAAAGGCACCATGGAAAGTGTTTGATTTGGGTACTCGGTAGGGTGCGGATATTGGTGCTTCCAAATGCCTCGCATATTGAGAATCCTCAGCAACTATTCACGCCAAGCTTATGTTAGTCTTGTGACCTCATTGACTGGTCATATTTCAGTATTTTTTTTAATTCTCGTTTGGAATGCTTGTTTAAAGAATTTCGCTTTGATGGTAATGTAGATTTTTATTTCAATTATATCATGTATTACACATACCAGAATGGAAAACGCTTTGACAATTAATGACATGAAGTTTGCATAAATGAACAAATTTGCACAAGTGTACAAGTCTCTCACTCATCCGTAGTCTTTCTCATGAAGCTATCAGCATATAAACCTCATGAATTTCCACATTAATTTTATAATAAATTTATAACAAACAATTACTTTGAGCAGGAATTGGAGAAACACAACCACCAAGCACAGACTTGCACATGCAACATCTCTTTTTAACAAGCAAACTACTAAAGGAAACAATTTGAATCATAACCATGTGAAATGGAAGAAGATATGAACCTTGTTTCCATAGAAAAGCCAGCTATTTTCCCTTCACAATTTATGCCTGAAACTTGCAGCTTTCTATTTATGGAGTTAACTTACAGTAGGAAATAAATGTTGTAATGTGAATGCTTCATTTTTTAGAAAATCATGTGCAGTAATTTTTAGAACTATTGCACTCATCTGTCTTGCTTTGTCTTATTAGTTATTTCTTTGCTTCAACAACGGAAACTCTGCAGTATCAGAACAAAAATGAAGAGAACTACTGTAAGTGTAAACTGATTTGATGCACTACAGCTGTATTGGTGACATATGAACAAAAACATAATAAACATGTGTCATGTTTACTAAAAAGACACAAATAATTAGTAAAAGAAACAAAAATCAAGCTCAGGTCAGACAACGATATTCCTAGCAGTTTTAGGACCAACAATAGAATTGATACCCTACAGTGATATTGGTGATCAACTTGAATGAAGCACAACAATTATGACCTCTGTTAAAAAGAAAATTGATACAATAAGCGAAAATGCTACTTAAAAAATTAGCTAATGCTGATATATACTTAAAGCTTGTAAATACACAAGTACATTACAGAAATATTAAAAGGAAAGACAATAAGGAGCTGCATAAATTCACATGGTTCAATGGCTCCATTCGCACCAAGTAACAAAAGGGATTTAGTAAATGTATTATGAGAAGTAGACTAATAGTATTATATTAGTGGTGTCTCGATCGCAAATATAATTAAATCTAAAATGATGCATCATAAATCTCCCACTAAAAAGATGGTTTCAAACCATTTCATTGTAATCATACACATTATAGAACTATGCAACAAGTATAAGTTTGAGGATTAATAAACATGAAATCTATTATGAGGGTGGTTGAGGTTGCTGTCAACATTAAAGAAAATTAACTATATGGGCTTCCTTGTCTTTTTCACTCCTCAATTAGGAGTGAAAAAACAGGTTTTAATTTGTTTGAATGTACACCAGACAATGAAGCTTTATTGTAGCTAAGTGGAATAGAGAAACAATGAGGTAATCGGATATTTACTGTAAAATTATGGTGAGCATTTTACCATAAAAGTATTTGGGCTACAAAGAACAAGCAATAAAATAATAGCTGCTGTTCATATTCACTGACCAGAGAAAAACTTAGGATTAAACATCACAAGGATATATTACCCGTGTAAAGGCTATAGGATTGTTAACATGAAGAAGAAAAAGATAGGATGCTAATATCGCTAGTACGTATCAAAGAAGTAGATGTTATCTATTACATTCTCAAAGGCTCAAGCCACAAACAAAGAGAAATTTACAATGGATACCATTAGTTGTGCTCCTCCACTCTCATAGTGGAGAAGCGAAAGCACAGTTTTCTCACACTAAATGCTCCACAGATACTCAAACCCCAGCACGAAACCCTACCGTTGAGATCAACATTTATGAATCCCGGGAAAGGCCTGAAAAGAAAGACTGAGATCAGATAAGACAAAACAATAACAAAGTTTTGGAAATCAAGGAATAACAGAGAAAATTAAATTGGCTCGAAGAACTAATCATTTCTTGTTATATGATCGACACTAATGCATTTGCATTTATTGGTTGCCAGATACTATGCATTAAATCATGAGCAGAAACTAAGAGTATCACTACACTAGAAAAAATTATAACTGGAAGTAAGACATGGAACTGAACATTTGAAAGACAAACACCCTCAAAGAGCCACTATTTAAATGTAATTAAAACATAGCTCCCAGATTCCATTTGGGTAATGCAAAGGGATGCCTTCAAGCTTCTCTTATTAAAAGGCACCCGAACAAAATCCAAGATCTTGCAAGAAAGGCACATGGTTTTATTAATATTTGACTTGGGCACAGAAGCAACCAAGTTGAGTTCAGGGTGTGGAAAGAATAAAATCTGAGACATTGTTACACATTACCTTTTTAAAGCCATTTTTATTCAATCTTGAGCAAAAACCAAAAAAAATATATATATGAAGCTTTTTCAGTTGATATTAGCCTATTCATCCTTGTCATTGTCTCAAATTACAATGCTTACAGCCACACAGCCATGACAAAAGACTGGGATCAAGACTGGAATCATCCATACATTTTCGAGTATGAGAGTTACATTAACTACACTTATTATAAGAAAGGATGCCATAGATTGTTTGAGTGATGGTGAGACCTAATACTAGAGCTCCTACAATGAGTGAGCAAGTTACCCATGGATTCGCAAAGTATCTCTGCTTAAAGTTGGCTTGCCACCTGTTCCATCTTCTATTGCAATACTCATTGATGTCCTTGGTTACATCAACATCGACATTGTCGACAACTTTTGCAACTATACCTTTTGTCAGTCCATTAAAAAGATCGGCTATCCTCTTATCACTGCTTACCCCCGACCTGATAATACCCTTCTCTCGAAGCAAGGCAATATCTTTGTCATTGTTTACAATGCCATCCATAAAAAACACATAGGATGTTACCTCTTGACCTTCGCCATGTGCTTGCTCATAGGCAATGAGATTCCGCATAACAACTTCAAATGCTTCGTCAACGTCAATTGCAGGTAGGCAAAGGACACCTTTGGTGAAGCATATATCTGTCAATGACAGCGTTTCACTGCACTGGAAAATTATGCCCGCCTCCTGTAGTTCAACTGCCGATAGTGGTTGGCGACTGCTGGTGTGATGATAACCTCCATGCTGTATAAGAGTTTTTTTGTACACATCCAGTAGGTGATGCCCTGTTATCTCGGGTAGGTGAAATATCGTAGAGGTTTGGCTAATATCATATCTTCCCTCTTCATATTTGCGGAAGAAGAAATGTCTGATCAGCTGATGAATGCTTTGGATCTGGAAGACAGAAAAAAGTTATTTGCTTTAAGCAACAGCATAAATTACGATTGCTTTATAAAGGGATCCATACACAAAGTTCAACACTTACAGCAAATAGTGTCTTCTGCAGGATTTCAATAAAGTTTATCTATCCAGAAGTTATTTATCCAGGTCTTAGTTCAATAGAGCATATATGATGTATATGCAATAGTGTCTTCTGCATGATTTCAATATGGTGACTGCTTTCTTGAGCATGCACATTACTCATTTATTTGCAAAAAATTCTCATGGGAATGATATCTTCAATGGATAGCAAATTTTGTGCGAGTATCCTCCTTGCATAACGTATCATTTCATTAAACGTTGACTGTTAGGTTAATCTTGCATTACGAGGTATGAAAATTTTGTGCAAGTTCTTCTGGAGTTACAGCTGGGACAATTCAAGGTATGAAGATTTAGATGTCATTAACATTCCTTACCTTGTTCTTGCAGAATTTAGACAATATCTCCAGGACCTTCATTGGAATTTGATTATCCAACCTGAGCATATCTACACGAAGATCTTCGACCAAGTATGGCTTCTTGAATATTGGGTCCTTGGCATGATAGCTAGAAGGTGTGCGCTCATATGGTTCAACGGTCGCTATCATGATTTCAATCATGAAAGCCCCATCGTAAATCATGATTTTTAGGAACTCATCATCATTCTTCATCCAAAAGGTGTCAAGATCTTGATAGCAGGCTCTGAAATCGTGCAGGTTCTTCCTCAAGGCTCGTATGATGTCATGGATCGACACTTGACATCGGATGAGGAAGTTCAGTAGCGCCCTGTGTTTATGACGTTCCATACGAAGGAGATTCAGATCTCCATTGTGCCGAGGTCCAATGCTGCACGTTGATGGCTTATGGATCTGTGGGCTAATCCTTTTGAATGTGTCTGGTACGTCGTAGATTGAATGACGACTCCAGGCCTCCGCCATCAGGGCATTTGTGCTATTGAGCCACCCCATATCCGATGTCAATCGAGAAACCCAGGCTTCAGACATGTTCTTGAATCTTGATCAAGAAGGTGAATCTTGGAACTTGGAGAAGACAGGTTTGAGAAGGGAGCTCGAAGGGAGGCGAATGCAGAGGGCTGATATGGGACCGGCGGGTTTGCTGTCAGGAGATGGTAATTGTTGTGAAGGTGCATATGAGGTGATGAGGTTTATCGTCTCTATGAATGTTGTCACCTGGAGTTGAGTTCGTGTCGCTAGAATAACTAGAGGGTATAAAGGGGAGGTTCAGTTAATCTTCCTCCCTCACCAGTGAAATGGAAAATAAAAGCCTCTTTCGGCCTCTTCCTGTTATTAATTTTTCTCTTCTTTTTTTTCAGTTTTTTTTTTCTTTTGTTTTGCGTTTGGTTAGGAGAGCAAGAATTTAAAATTGGGAAAGTTGTGTGAAGGCCCAAAATTTAAACTTTGATGTGTCTCAAGCCACCGTATTATTTCCCTCTTGTATTTTAGCCCCAAATACATTGCATCTTTTTGAATCAGCCCTCTCTTCACTCTACCCCAAGAAATGTCCTTTGAAAATTCCGAAAAGACCCCTCTTCTCATAACTTTCGTCTCATTTGTGATTCAGCGTCATCTCTTTCTACCCTCTTCTTAGCCTCCTCCTCTCCCTCTTCATCTTCTCCTTGGCATCTACCGTCTAACTCTGTCGCCTTGCCCTTCACTACCGACCTTGAGCTCATGCTCAGCTTGTTTGACAAGATCTTCTCCTTCAAACTCGCTGCCATCTGTTGGATTTAATCTAATAAATCTAATTATGGGCACATATGATTAATCATTGTGTATTGCTATCTTTCAGGATAACCCACTAAAGTGATCAATTAATTTGGGTTAATGAGTATTTAAATAAGTCATGGGGTTATATGTGCAGATACCAGGTTGTAATTGTGATTTGTTGAGGGGGTCAAATTACAAAAGTACAACACCTATAAATAAGGGGTTATGATCCCTAATCTAGGGTTACAACATTCTCTAATTCTCTTTACCCCATCTAAGAGAGAAATTCGGCTCAAGAGAAAACCCTAAGGTTAAAAGATCCAAAACCCAAATCAAGATCAATCAATGGATTCAGGTATAAGCTTCCGCTCTTTTATGTTTCTTTTAATCTCTTTGAATTAATCATGGCTATATGGTTTTAAGATCTCAAGTTTTAGATCTAACAAGTGGTATCAGAGCCATCTTTGATTAATTCTTAGGGATTTAAGTTTTAAAATTGGGTTTTTTGATCTTAAATCTCTGGTTTTGAATTAAGATTTGTTCTCGGATGAACAGTAATGTTCGGATGAACAGTAACGAAATTTTTTTTCGGGTGAACAGTGAAGTTTTTTCGGATGAACGGTAACTAAAAAATCGCCGTCGAACAGTAACTTTTTGGATTTTTCTTTGATTTTTCTTCAATTTTTTTAGGATCTGGATCAAGAAATGATCTTTTGCTTTTCCAATTCTGGATCTGGATTTAAAAGATAAAATCGAGGAATTTTCGGATTATTTAGGTTTGGTCTTTAGTCACATGCTCCTCGCCGGCGAACTTCGCTGGCGGCCTGGCCCTCGACTCCGACGGCGGCGGCTGCATCAGGAAACCCTAGGGTTTCGACCTTTGGGTGCAGGAGCAATGGCGGCGGCGGTTTCAGTTTGAAACCTTAAGGGTTCGTGTGATTAATCGTGGCGAAAATTAAGGACCGAACTTCGCGTTTGGTGTAAGGTGAGCATCGCGCTCAATTTAACGAACTTCACGTTCGTTCTCATGTGAGCCTCGCGCTCAACTCAGGTGAGCCTCGCGCTCAAGTTTAACGAACCTCGCGTTCGTTCTCAAATCGAACCTCGCGTTCTTTTATCAAACGAACCTCGCGTTCGTTCATTTTCAGACGAACCTCGCGTTCATGCTTAAGTGAGTCTCGTACTCAATACAGTCGAACCTCGCGTTCGAAGTCAAGCGAACTTCGTGTTCACTATGGTTAAGCCTCGACTTTTTATGGGTCCACTTTGGTATACTTAATTTATTTAATTAAGTTATGGGCCCTAATTAAGCTATGAGACCTCAATTAAGTTTTTTGGAAATTCAGTTGATTTAAATTAAAAAAATTTAATTTAAATCTAATTTGGTAGCTAATCAATTATTTGATTCAAATATAATGACACTAAGGTGTTAAGGTTGTCTCTCACTCCAATTGTTTAATTAAAACAAAAAGTTGCCAAAGTAACATCTCTTGTATAGATTGTTTATGAGGAATGTGAGATGTTTGTGTGTATGCTTTCGTGTAAATATTTAATCGGCCTAAAGGAAGGTTAATATTTATTTAGACTGTATACACATCTGCGATGATAAACGTGTGACAATTATAAGGTTTACATGTGAATAATGAATCGATCCAAAGATAGTTTTATTATTTGACATGAGTTATTGTCAATGTTTGATCATTGCAACAAGATATCACTTACAAGTTAATATTACTGTCCAAAGACTTGATATTAATGTTGTGCCAGATATCTTGAGATGAGATTTGTCATTATTTGAATTTTATTGATTATTAAATATGGTTATTGATGTGAGCATCTTTTGTTTTATTTCAGCTAATGTATCTGCTGCAACAATTTCTGCTAACATTAACTCAATTCCCATGCTAAATGGGACAAACTTCAAGGTTTGGAAAGAGAACATATTAATTGTTCTTGGTTGCATGGATCTAGACCTTGCGTTAAGAATTGAACAACCCCAACCTCTCAATGCGGATAGCACTCCTGATGCAAAGAAGGAATATAAAAAGTGGGAGCGTTCAAATCGCATGAGTCTTATGATCATTAAGCGCGGTGTTCCGAAAGCCTTCAGAGGCATAGAATCCGAAGGGATTACTAAGGCTAAAGATTTCCTTGCCGAAATTGAGAAGCGTTTTGCGAAAAACGATAAGGTAGAAACAAGTACGCTTTTAGCTCGCTTGATTTTGATGAAGTATAAGGGCAAAGGAAATATCAGGGAGTACATTATGGAAATGTCTCATATTGCTTCAAAGCTTAAGGCACTTAAACTCGATCTTTGTTGGTGCATCTGGTTTTGCTGTCTCTTCCTGCACAATTCAATCAGTTTAAGGTCAGTTATAACTACTAAAAGGAGAAATGGATTCTAAATGAGCTCATTTCATACTGTGTGCAAGAAGAAGATAGATTGAAGCAAGATAAGACTGAAAGTGCTCATTTGGCCTATGCCTCTAAGGATAAGGGCAAGAAAAGAAAGAATGATAATGAAGCTGCTAAGGGTCCAGTTCAGAAGAAACAACATAAGGATAATTAGGGTTATTTCTTCTGTAAGAAGCCTGGACATGTGAAGAAGGACTATACAAAATATCACGCTTGGCGTGATAATAAGGGTACGTTCCTTTCTTTGGTCTGTTCTGAGGTTAATTTAGCTTCAGTACCTAGAAACACTTGGTGGTTAGACTCTGATGCTACTACTCACATAAGTGTTTCTATGCAGGGTTGCCTGAGCTACCGAAAGCCAAGTGATGTTGAAAGACATATCTTTATGGGCGATGGTCAATCGGTAGATGTGGAAGCAATTGGGCATTTTAGGTTGCTATTAGAAACTGGTTCTTATTTGGACTTAAAAGATACTTTTGTAGTACCGTCTTTTAGACGGAATTTGATTTCAGTTTCTGTATTAGACAAATCAGGTTATTCTTGTTCTTTTGAAAACAATCAATTCAGTTTATCTTTTAATTCAAATGTTGTGGGAACCGGTTATTTAAGTACTTATGACAACCTATATTTGCTTGATACAATTGCTGTTAGACCCTAGAGGGGGGGTGATTAGGGTCTTATACTAATCTAATCCGATTAAATACCAATTAAAATTAATTAACAAATATATTCTTGCAAGAGAGATATACAATATGTTATAAGCAAGAATAAGCAATATGAACAACAAAATATATCCTAACAAAGAGATATAGGCAATGTATGTGCAAGGATATATAAACTCAAGGGTAAGCAATCTAAACTAGATAGTGGACAATATAATCAACAAGCAATATACAAAGGCGATATAAGATATGAACATAAAAGTAAGTGCGCCAATGCAATTGGTATCAGAGCTTGGTGCTCTTTGATTTAAGGACTAACCGCCTTGAGTTAAAGATCCAAGTTATCTTTTTGTGCTAATCTTGTTTTGATTGTTTTTGTATCTTGCTTGCCTTTTATATTATGGATATGCATGGTTTAGGTTATGCCATCAATACTGCTCCTAGATTAGATAATTTTCCTTATGCCTAATGCTGTGTTAGATTTAAACTTTTTGTTCAATCTAAACACTTTGATTTATGGGATATTATAGATGATGCTTATATTGTGCCCACTTTGAAGAAATCCAAGTGGAATAAGAATGATCATCGTATGTTTACAATGAACAATATTTTGTTAGAATATTTGCTAAATGCTTTTAATTCATCTATGTCTAACAAATTTGTTCATTTTGATAGTGCTTACAACTTATGAAAATTTATAGAAGCACATCAAGGAGACTTGGAGGCGATCCGACAAGCTTTGGAGGATCCCGCTTCAAGTTCATATGGAGCATTATGCACACGTGCACTAGGCGATAGCCCTAGTGAGGTTTGCGAGTTCGAACTCGATAATGAGTTATCTAGTGATGAACTTGTTTGTGCATCTAAAAAATTATTGCATGCCTACAACAAATTGCATAAAGATTTTAATGATTTAAAATGCAAGCATGATAATTTAGAATCCGATCATGAGAAGCTAGTATCCAAGTTTGATATCATTGCTAAAGAAAATGAAAATCTTAAAGAAAACAATGACATGTTAAACTTGGAAAATGAAAAATTAACATCATCCAATTCTAGCTTAACTCATGAAAGAGATAATGCCATGTTAGAAGTTAAGAACATACAAAATGATACGGCGTCTTTTATAGATAACTATATATGTTCTGCTTCTAATAACAATACTTGTATGCATAATGATGAGTTGAATCATGTTAAGGATCACATATCATCTTTAGATTCAACCTTTAAAACATGTATTGTTAATCATGATAAGCTTATGAACATGTGTGCTAAGTCTCATGCTAAAACATCTAAACATCCTATTCATCATGTACACATGTATAGCAAAGTCTACAAATGCACAAATTGCGGTCGTAAAGGCCATCTTGCTAGATTTTGCTATGATGCACATAACCCCACTAAGATTCACTTTAATCCTCCTTGTGCATCTCATCAAGCTTCATCATCACATTTTGCACACACACATGCACCCATTGCTCATCATAAACATACACGTGTGTATAAATGTGATCTATGTGGTCGGTTTGGCCATTTGGCAAAGTTTTGCTTTGACATGAAAAAGAATTCTAGTTTGCCAAATGTTTTTCATAGACCACATGTGTTTAAGTGTGATATTTGTGGTAGAGTTGGCCATTTGGCAAAGTTTTGTTATGATTTGAAAAAATATTCAAACTTGCCAAATTTCTCAAGTAGACCACATTTATTTAATAATGTTTCTCATTTGCAAAATAACTTTAAAAGACAATCTTTACTTGCAAATGATTCCCGTGCACGAGCTAATGGTCTACAAAAACAAATGGATCTCTTTCATTGCACGTATTGCAATCGGAAGGGTCATTTGAGCGATTATTGCTTTGACCGTGTTAGTGCACCACATGTGCCCAAACGGGTTCATAACCCTAGGGCTTTGAGCTTAAAAGATAGGGGTCATGTCCCTAAACCTTTTGGTACCAAGAGTTCTTGGGTACCAAAACAAATTTGATTTTTTAAACCAAGAATTTTAGTGTTCTTACTTTTTCCTTTCTTGGTTTTGAAAATTATGTCTTAAAATCTTTTGATTATGAAAACAAATTTTTTAATTGATCAAATTTTTTGTTTTCATGATTATTTGTTTTGATTTTAATAAGAGATTTGTGTTTATATAACCCTCCGGGTTTATTGGGTGTTTATTCCCAAATTATGTTTACCGGGTGTAAAAATGTTTATATGGGTTAATACTAGCTCAAGAGCTAGATATGGTTGCCTCTCTTGATTTTTGAAAATCAAAGATGATTTTTAGTTTTTCAAATCCATAGTTCATGAGTTACTTTTGAGCTATGAAAATTTTGCTTTGATTTGTTATTTTGAATTCATTATATAAGCACAAATAGATGATTCAAATTTTAAATATGCTTTATAATGTATTCTATGAGTGGTTTGATCAAGTCTTACAAAGAAATTTTTTTTTATTGATCAAACATCATTTTGGTTTAAATGGTTGATTTATGACTTCATTTGGTTGATTTGTTTTCATTCGAAAACTCTTTTTGCATGATTCTCATGTTTTCTCTCCTTTGATTTCATAAATCCATTTTTTATGATTTTTTATTTTTGTGTTAATGAGACACTATTTTCATAATGACATATCATTATGTGTTCTCATTATCTTGTTTGTATGTGAGTGATATCTAGCATATCTTCCATTTATGTTTGCTCACATGTTTGCCATGATCTTTATTTCATATATTCTATATGGCATTTTGATAGGGGGAGCAATCCCTATATCTTTCTATGTTTTATACTCACATATGCATATTGATAGGGGGAGCTTTCGCTCTCTTAATTCTTTTGTCTCCATTTTGATGTTGTCAAAGGGGGAGAAATATTGTGAGTATACATTTTCTTGTTTATATGCATGTGAATTATAATTTATATATTCATTTCCTTTCATGCATATATCCTTTTTGTAAATTGTTTGTCATCATCAAAAAAGGGGAGATTGTTGGCCTTCTTGTTTTGATGATGTTTAACAAACAATTTACTTCTAATGTTGTTGGTCTAGTGTTTGTGTTTTCGTATTTATTCTAGGCAAACAACGTTGTTGGAGGTAGGATGGAATAGAGCTTCAACGATGATATCCAATGGAGGTTGGCGGAATGTCGGTGAAGCTTATACAATTCAAGTTAAAGATCAAGTTCAAGCTTCATCCGCAAGTGTACCAAGATAGAGCTTCGTTGAAGATCATCAAGCTTGGGTAATTTAGTTTAAGTCTTATATTATGTGTGTTAGTACTTTAAGCTCAATTATATACACACATACACGTTTTGGTTTTTGTATATATATAGTTATATATATACATATATGTTTTGGTTTAGCTATATAGATATGAAATAATATATATCTTCATATATACTTTTATATGTTTCATATTCTATTGTATTTGGAAAAATATTGTGTTTTTGGTTTATATGGCTTATAGACTTAACAACTATAGTTTATACTTTTTATCAAGTCTATAAAATCATTTTACAAAGTTTCAAAACATGGTTTATGTCAAATGTCAAAAACATGTTTGTTTTGTTTTCGTATTTTGAACATATTTGCAAAATGATGATTTTTCACAAATGGGAAATGCAATTTGGAAAATTCCTTTTGTAACATGTTTGTTTTCATGTTTAAATACTTTTCCCAAAATTTCATTATTTTTGGACTTCATTTGTTATTTTTAACAATTTTCTAAAAGTCAAAAATCTGTTTAAAACTGTTTTTCTGAAATGTCAGATTTCGGTCTACCGCACCGGTCGACCGATCCTGAACTCATGTGTTTACTGGGCGACAGAGAGTCTATCGGTCGACCGGTACGGTCGACCGAGAGCTCTCATCGGTCGACCGAAAATTACGTCGGTCGACCGAAGCTATTTCAGCCTGTTTTTCTCGTGTTCGACCTGGATAGCGGTCGACCGATAAAATTTCCGGTCGACCGACTATGTGACCGTTGCTTTCTAACGGCTCTTTTCTGAGCCGATTTTCTCTGGGTCTTTTTGTCTTTTTCTTGGGTGGTTTTGGCTGAGATTTCTAGTGGGTATATATACTCCTTTGCTGATGTCTTTTCAATGTAGTTAAGAGAATAGTTTAAAAGATTTTAACAAGGGTTTAAACTTGTTTAGTGTTTGTTTAAGTGTGTTTTAAGAAGCTTTTAAGCATTTGAGTGTTTCGGTTTTGTGATTCAATTCTACAAGAGCTTGAGGAGATCATCTATTGGTGTTTGGGCATTCAACTATTCTCTCTCCAACTCTTGATATCTTGAGAAGTTTTCTAAACTCTATTTCTAGCTATTTTATATATTTGATTATCATTGTTATTTAGCTAGAACTACATTGAGTTTAGTTTTGATTTATATCTCTTTGTTCACACACACCCTTTTGAGCTTATTGTATTTACATTCATAGTATAATTTGGGGTTGTGGGTTTGTGACTAAGAGTTATGCTTAATTGAGTTCTCACCTTGTTTTGAGAACAATCATTTGTTATATTTGTGCTTATTGTGAGAATCACTTTGTAATACACTTGTACACCGAGTGAGGAGTGTGTGGTGAGAGTCGGGGATCGTCCCAAGAGGAGTGGCGTCGGTTGACGTGCCTAGAGAGAGGTTGTAACCGAGCACTTGAGGGAGACATGGCTGTTGGACCCTAGAGGGGGGGTGATTAGGGTCAAAAGGCTCTAATATGCAAATTTAAACATACAACAAGCAATCCACAGGAATTAAAAACAAACGCAGTAAATGAGAGAGGGTTAGGAATCGTTATCCTTGACGCGCGATGTGTTAACGAGGTTCGGCCCTCTGGCCTACGTCCCCGCTCCCCACTCTCGAGGAGAAATCCACTATCCACACCCGGTTTGGAAGCCGGAACTTCGTCTACACAGCGATCCCACACGATCTCTCTCACCACACAGTTTGATCTCAACAGATCACTCCCTCACAGTAGATCTTGCTCAAGATCTCAACCACACAGCAGAAAGAAATAAGCAAGAACTCTCTTTTACAAAGCTCCTATGGCAGAGAGAACAAATTACTGAAGCTGGGAGGTGAGCTCACACAAAACCACAGAGAAGAAAGCAGCAGACTGATTTGAAAATTTTTCTCAGCACAAACAGAAAACTCTCTGGTTTTTTCAAACGTTAAGCTCTCTGAAGAAGATGAAGCAGCTGGGGTTTTTATAGAAATGAGATAACCATTTTGAAAACATAACCCAATCTTCCTGTTAAGGAAGCTAATCTCTTTTTCAGAGTGTTGCCTCAGACTGAGCCAAGCACCAAAGAGTGAAAGCACAGCGACCGAGGCAAAAAATGACCGTTTAATAAAAATCTCGTTGACGGAAGAAAACAACTGAGCGGTCGTCCGAAATACCATTCGGTCGACCGAAAGGTCACGTCGGTCGACCGATAAAACATGTCGGTCGACCGCGAGCTGCTTCTAAAACAGAGAAAACAAGGCAGAGCCAATTCGGTCGACCGGTACGGTCGACCGATATAAGAATTGAAATTTCGGTCGACCGTACCGGTCGACCGATGAGTTTCTGGAAAAATTCTGAACGCATGGCTCAGGGGGCGGTCGACCGGACCGGTCGACCGCTTTCTGACATCCAGTTGAAAGCAGGTTTTGTTGAGTTTGAAATATTTGCAAAATATTTGTTTGACATCTAAAAATTCTGAAACTTTGTAAAATGTTTTAAATACTAAAAACAAACTGTTTGGAAAAAGAATTTTGCAGATAGGTCCTCAAACATGTGAAAAATAAGGTTTTGTGAAAAACGCTTAAAAACTTGAATACGAAAACATGTGTGTGAGTCCCAATAGCTTCAAGTAAATATATTAACTCTTTGCCTACATTCTAGCACTAGAGAGAAACATAAAAGAAAGCTAATACCCTCATATATAAGGTAATACTTGAGCTTTGATTAGCTTGAATCGGATGAAGCTTTTTGTATGACTTTGTTGTTCTTGAAATAACATTGCTTCATCTCTTGGCCTCCTCCTCCTTTAGATATCATCTTTGTAGCATATATTCCATCCATCCTCCTTTAATGGCACTAACGAGCTTGATAAAAAGGATTACTACATTTTCACTCAATAAGCCATTAGTACCGATAATGGTGGTTGTAAGAACATCATCAAAACATAAGGGCTAACAATCTCCCCCTTTTTGATGATGACAACCAACCATTATAAGAGCAAAAAGAAAAAATAGCTTATAGATAGTGCTCCCCCTATCTATGAGCTCCCCCTAAGTATATGCAACAATTGAGGAGATATTTCTCCCCCTTTGTCACCATCAAAAATGGGGAAAAGAAATACAAAATGCAACTAAACAAGCACACAATGTAGAACTTTCACATAGTGCATAAGCCCAAACCATTTCTTATGCGACAAAAATCATCCTCTCCAAGAGGCTTAGTAAATATATCCACAACACTTTGTGCACAACATAAGCCGGCGGCAATGTATTCCGCTTCCGTAGTGGACAATGCAACGTAATTTTGTTTCTTGGAAGCCCAAGAAACAAGGGAATTTCCTAAGAATTGGCATGTTCCACTAGTACTCTTGCGGTCTACCTTACATCCGGCAAAGTCGGCATCACAAAAGCCATATAAATCAAAAGAAGTGCTTCTTGGATAAAACAAACCAAGGTCAAAAGTACCATTAACATATTTAATGATCCTCTTAACTGCAATTAAATGAGATGCTTTAGGAGATGCTTGAAAACGTGCACATGCACACACACTAAACATAATATCGGGTCTACTAGCGGTAAGATAAAGAAGACTACCTATCATACCTCGGTATAATTTTTGGTCCACGTCTTCACCACTTTCATCCGCATCAAACTTAACACTAGTGCTCATGGGGGTAGGTGCATGCTTAGAATTCTCCAACTTGAATTTCTTCACCAATTCCTTTGCATACTTGCTTTGTGAAATGAAGATCCCATCCTTTGTTTGCTTGACTTGGAGCCCGAGAAAGAATGTAAGCTCTCCCATCATACTCATCTCAAAGTTATCCTGCATAACTTTAGAAAATTCCTTGCACAAGGATTCATTAGTGGCACCGAAAATAATGTCATCCACATATATTTGAACTAGAATGAAATCATTTTTCCTTTTTCTAACAAAAAGAGTGTTGTCAATTGTTCCTTTTGAAAAACCATTTTCAACAAGAAAACTAGAGAGGCGAGCATACCAAGCTCTAGGAGCTTGTTTCAACCCGTATAAAGCTTTTTGTACCCGGTATACATGATTTGGAAACTCATGATCAATAAAACCGGGGGGTTGCTCAACATACACTTCCTCTTCAATAAAACCATTCAAGAAAGCACTTTTAACATCCATTTGAAAAAGTTTGAAATTTTTAAAGCTAGCAAAAGCCAAGAACATCCTAATTGATTCCAACCTTGCAACCGGTGCAAAGGTTTCATCATAGTCTATGCCCTCCTCTTGATTGTATCCTTGGGCAACCAAACGAGCTTTATTCCTAATAACAATGCCATGTTCATCAAGTTTGTTTCTAAAAACCCATTTTGTACCAATAATACTAACATTGTTAGGTCTAGGAACTAACTTCCAAACTTTATTTCTTTGAAAATTGTTTAATTCTTCATGCATAGCCAAAACCCAAAATTCATCATTCAAAGCATCATTAATCCTTTTAGGTTCTAGTTGAGATAAGAAAGCGATATTACCACACTCACTCAAGGCTTTTGAGCGAGTAATAACTCCTTTTGAAGGACTCCCAATGATTTGCTCCTTTGGATGGTTTGATGTAAATTTCCAAGCCTTTGGAGGTTCAACTTGATCTTGAGCATTTGAGCTATCTACATCTTTTTGAGCTTCTATAGAGGGAGTATCATTGATTTGCAAGAAGTCCAATCCTCCCTCAATATCATCATCATCATCTTGCCTAGGTAAGACAACTTGAGAAGCAATATTAGTCTCATCAAAAGTAACGTTTATAGACTCTTCAACAACAAGACTTCGTTTATTGAAGACCCTATAAGCCTTACTTCGTCGTGCATAACCCAAGAAAATGCCAACATCAATTTTGGAATCAAATTTATCATGGTGATCCTTTGTATTTAAAATGAAACATTTGCAACCAAAAACACGAAAATATCCAATAAAAGGAGTTTTTCCATAATAAAGTTCATAAGGAGTTTTCTTGAGCTTTGGTCTAATCAAAACACGTTTTAAAACATGGCAAGCCGTATTGACGGCTTCCGCCCAAAAATATTTTGGTAAATCAAAAGAATTTAACATAGTGCGTCCCATCTCTTGTATGGTGCGATTTTTCCGTTCTACAACACTATTTTGTTGTGGTGTTCTAGGAGCGGAAAGCATATGAGTTATACCATGATGAGCACAAAAATCATAGAAAAATTCATTTTGAAATTCACCACCATGATCACTTCTAATTTTAACAACTTTCAAATCTTTCTCATTTTCAATTCTTTTAACATGATTAACAAACTCTTCAAAACAATCATTTTTCTTTGCAAGAAATATTGTCCATGTAAAACGAGAGAAGTCATCAATAATCACAAAAACATAATGTTTACCTCCAAGAGAGGTAACACGCATAGGACCAAATAAATCAAGATGAAGCAATTGTAAAGGTTTAGAAGTTGATACCTCATGGATGGATTTGAAAGAGGATTTTGTTTGTTTACCTTTAGTACAATCCTCACAAATTGTATCTTTTATGAAGTGCAAGTTAGGTAGCCCTTTCACAAGGTTCTTCTTGGACAATTTTGAAGTCAATTCCATATTTGCATGTCCAAGTCTCTTGTGCCAAATCCAAGGATTTTCATCAATAGCCGCAAGACACTTCACATCTTGATTCACTAACTCATTCATCTCAAAAATATAGACATTAGACTTGCGATTTGCAATAAAAACGATTTTTTCATTCATACTAATGATGCATTTATCCGGTTTAAACGAAATATCAAAACCTTTATCACTTAGTTGACTAATACTAAGAAGATTATGATTTAAGCCACTTACTAAATAAACATCTTCAATTATGGGTGAGGGTTTCTTACCAATTGAACCGATACCGATGATTTTACCTTTCTCACCACCACCGAAGGAGACATTGCCTCCTTCAATCCTTGATAGGGTTGCAAATAGTTCTTTGTTGCCCGTCATATGATGTGAGCAACCACTATCAAGGTAACACATCTCCTTACGTCGTTGTCGTGACGTCCCCTACAAAAGAAGAGGACGAAGGTGTAGTAGCTTTAGGTACCCATGTCTTGGGTCCTTGGTGGTTAGTAGTTTTGGTACCTTTGGGTACCCATATCAAACCATAAAAATCTTCATTGTCTTTAACTCTACAATGAGTAGAAATGTGTCCATGTTGTTAGACCCTAGAGGGGGGGTGATTAGGGTCTTATGCTAATCTAATCCGATTAAATGCCAATTAAAATTACTTAACAAGTATACTCTTGCAGGATAGATGTACAACTAATTATGAGCAAGAATATGCAATATACACAATGAGATATATCCTATATGATAGAATTATATGCAAGGATATATAAACAACACAAGGGTAAATAATCTACACAAGTGATAGGGCAATGTAGTGAGCAATATGCAAAGGCGATATGAGATATGAAAACAAGAATAAGAACGCCAAGCAATCACAAACACACGATATGTTTACGAGGTTCGGTCCCCATGACCTATGTCCCCGCTCCTCACCTCGAGGAGATCTCCACTATCACAACCGGGTTTTCTACGTTCACCCGAACAACGTTTACACCACACAATACAATCACTATGCAATCACACCTCACACACTAAGTGTTGGTCCTAGCCCGTGTCCTCCTCCTCAAGTGCTCGGTTACAACCTCTCCCTAGGCACGTCAACCGACGCCACTCCTCTTGGATTCGACCCCGTCTCTCACCACACACTCCTCACTCGGTGTACAAGTGTATTACAAGTGATTCTCACGATAAGCATAATGTAATAAATGATTTGTTCTCTCTAACAAGGTGAGAACTCAATTAAGCTCACTCTCAATGTTACAAACTCTCACCACCCAACTATACTATGTATGAAAGATACAATAAGCTCAATGTGGGTGTGTGTAACAATGAGTGAAATCAAAAACAAACTAAACTCAATATAAAACTAGCTTTAACAGAATTGATAATTAACAAATAATTATAAGTAAAAGCTAGAGTTGAGTTTAGGAAAACTTCTCTAAATCAAGATGGAGAGATGGAGATTTGAAGCCCAAACAATAAGATAGTCTCCTCCACTTGTGAAAGCTAAAA
>BQKN01054812.1:0-27405 GCA_022839385.1 Asparagus kiusianus | reverse complement strand
TGGATCCATAGTAATGTTATAGTTCCCTCCACTCTACATCAGTGTTTGAAATATATCGACACGGATGGAAGCGTTAGGACGGTAGTCGCGGATAAGCAACCGTTCAAAGGGTATGAGAATTACTTCACAGATTCTCTCCTTTATGGTAACGAATCCGATACGGAACCATCAGTCCAAGGCACGGACAGCGGAGAAGAAGCTGATTCCGAGGCCGGATTCGATTACAATGGTGGTTTTGTATTAAATGACATTGTACCCTTTGTAATCAATCTTGACGATGAACAATCGTCAGATGGCGGTTGTAACTGGCAACTTGCCGATATTAAAATAAATCATGATTTAGAGTACTCCTTATCTCTTGATGATGCGATAAAGGGATTAGACGATAATCCTGATTTATGTATGCCACTCCGATCATCTTATGTAACAAAGAAACGCCTCCAGCATTCTTTTGGAATAACCCAGATTGTTCCTGCCAAAAGAGGGGGACAAAAAGAAATGATTTATGGTAAAGGAGAGAATTTTCCGTTGCCAGATCATTTCCTAAGAGAAGATGAAGATGATGACAAATCTGGTCTGCATTTATCTAAATATAGTTCGGAAGCGCGCAAGCTCATGAAAAGACAGGGATATGATTTCACACTCGGAGAAGGTTTGTACTTCGATCGAGGTTCTTGTATCCCAGTCAAAGCGGCGTATGTACCAAAAGGGAAACCAGATGACTATTACCGTCACAAGAGAGGCTTAGGCTATGTTTCGTCGTCCGATGATGAATGTGGTTGGCAAATTATCGAGCAAATTGCTAAAGCCAAGGATGGGTACTCGGCAGATTCCTCAGAATGGGATTCCGACACAAGTTTGGGAGAAATGTTCAAGACCTTAATGTCGAACATGACTACAGCTGATCCATCTACGTTGGAGGACGACGATCAAATACCAATGTGGGAGGACCCATGGGTTCATCACCTAAACATGCAATATGGTGATAGGTTCGAACAAAGAGAACCACCCACCGAAGACGAAGTAGTCCAAATTAATATGGGTGATGAGGCCAATCCAAAGCCCATATTCATCAGCGGTAGTCTTCCCCCAGATGAGAAGGAGGAATTAATTGCCCTTATCAGGGAATATATCGACGTCTTCGCTTGGAACTATGAAGACATGCCAGGGCTCGACCCTAATGTGGCAATGCACCGCCTCGACATCAAGCCGGATGCCAAACCTGTCAAACAACAGCAAAGACGGTTTCGTCCGCAGATTATGGAAGCCATCGAGGCAGAGGTTAAGAAGTTGATCGACTCAGGATTCATCCGAGAGGAACAACATCTGAACTGGTTAGCCAACATCGTTCCCGTCATGAAGAAAAATGGCAAAATCAGGATTTGCATCGACTTCAGGAACCTGAATGAAGCTTGTCCAAAAGACGATTTCCCTCTCCCAATCACCGATGTCATTATCGACAATACATGCGGATTCGAGAGAATGTCCTTCATGGACGGCTTTTCGGGGTATAATCAAATTAAGATGCACCCGGATGACGAGAAACATACGGCATTCAGAACGCCCCTCGGTGTCTTCTGCTACACGGTGATGCCTTTCGGTCTGAAGAACGCAGGCGCCACATACCAACGAGCGATGACTAAGATTTTACAGAAACACCTCAGGAAAACGGTTGAATGCTACGTTGATGATTTGGTGGTAAAAAGCCGCAACAAAGAAGATCACATCAAAGACTTGAAAACGATGTTTGATCTCATGCGGAGTCATCAATTAAAAATGAATCCCACAAAATCCTTCCTCGGAATGTCCAGCGGAAAATTCCTAGGATTCGTCGTCACCACTAAAGGTATACACATCGACCCTGATAAGGTGAAGGCAATAAATGAATTGCAACCCCCGAGAAATCTAAGAGAACTCAGAGGATTGCAAGGGCGTTTAGCTTACATCCGGAGGTTCATCTCAAATCTTTCTGGGAAGTGCCAACCATTTTCTAAGCTAAACAAGAAGGGCGTGTCATTTGTTTGGGATGACGCCTGCCAAAAAGCACTCGATGATATCAAGACATATCTCACGAACCCTCCTGTTCTTGTTGCACCAAAATCAGGTAAACCGTTCTTGATTTACATCAAGGCGATGAACCATTCGATAAGTGCTTTATTAGCACAGGACGATGATAATGGTCACGAACAGGCAGTTTATTACCTAAGTCAGACCTTAATAGGCGCCGAGTCTCGATATCCGATGATCGAGAAAGAATGTCTCGCATTGGTATTCGCAGTACAAAAGATGCGACATTACTTGGTTGGCCAGACGATTTACGTCATTGCTAATGTTAATCCGGTACGGGTATTCATGACTCAACCGGGTTCGATGAATTAGCGGTTAGCAAAGTGGGCCCTTCTCTTGTCCCAGTACGATTTGCACTTCAAACAGCAGAAGTCGGTCAAAGGACAAGCGATTTGTGATCTTTTGGCGGCAAGTCCGACAACAGATACGGTTGAAGTATATGATGACTTGCCAGATGAAACCCACGAGGTTAACACCACATCACACCAACAAGTATGGCAATTGTACTTTGATGGTGCTTCGAGAGCAGTTAATAAGGTAATAACCCCTGGATGTTCTAGAGTCTTCTCTGGAGTTGGAGTTGTCTTAGTTTCCCCGGGGAAGCACGTGATGCCTCGAGCTTATTCACTGACGAATCCATGTTCCAATAACTTAGCCGAGTACAACGCGCTCCTCATTGGACTCAGTTTCGCTAAGGAGCTGGGGGTCGAATATCTCGAAGATTTTGGGGATTCGCAATTGATAGTCAACCAAGTTCGTGGAGAGTATGAAGTCAGGAACCCAGATCTGATTCCGTACCACCAGGAGGTCGTCAGAATAGCGGATTCTTTTGAAGAATTTTATATTAAATACATCCCTCGTCTCCAGAACGCTTATGCGGATGCACTGGCAGCACTAGCAGTATCACTCGCGCAACCGCCCGAAGCTGAACTGCTAGTCACAGTAAGATCACACCAACTCTGTATACCCATATACGATATGGATATCGAAGAGGAGGATGATAGAAACGTAAACGCCAAAGAGGTGAACTCAACCCAAATCGGGTCTGAGTCCCGAGATTGGCGCTTTCCCATCATTGACTACGTTCAATATGGCATTTTGCCGGAGGATGTAAAGGAAAAAGAATCTATTCGCCGAAGAGCACCACGGTTCTTTTACAATACCGAGACCCGTACGTTATATCGCCGGGGGTATGACGATTTGCTTCTCCGATGCCTTTCGAATGAAGAAGCGAAAGAAGTTCTTAAGGAAGCACACGAAGGAGAATGCGGTGCGCATCAGCCTGGTCCCAAGCTGTATGATCGAATCAGAAGAATGGGATATTTCTGGCCAACAATGGTTCGTGACGCGATCGAGTACGCCCGAGAATGTCACGCTTGTCAAGTGCATGCAAATTATATGCACCAACCACCGGAGCGGTTACACACGTCAACCACGTCCTGGCCCTTCGAGACATGGGGTATGGACATTGTCGGTCCTATTTTTCCTCATTCAGTCAAAGGTGATCGATTTATCCTCGCTATCACCGACTATTTTTCAAAGGGGGCTGAAGCCATTCCGCTTAAAGAAGTGAAGACGAACAATGTCATCAACTTCATCAAGCATCATGTCATATACCGACACGGTGTGCCGAGACGGATTATTCATGACAACGGTCCGCAATTCATAAGCAACGCTTTCATCAGGTTCTGTGACAAATTCAAGATTCAAGATGTTTCGTCAACGGCTTATTATCCCGCTGCTAATGGTTTAGCTGAGGCTTTCAACAAGACGATCATCAAGATCCTGTCAAAACTCGTGAAACCCAATAAGCGGGATTGGGACGATAAACTCGGCGAAGCGCTTTAGGCTTATCGCACCACCATACGTACACCTACGGGAGCCACCCCGTATTCGTTAGTATACGGATGCGAAGCAGTGCTACCGTTGGAAATTCAAATCCCGTCCCTTCGGATTGCTCTCACAACGGAGATGACGACCGAAGAGCAGCATCAAAAACGTCTCGAAGAACTCGAGAGGTTGGATGAAAGGCGCTTGGAAGCTCAACAACACATTGAGTTCTATCAAGCCAGGATATCTAGGGCTTTTGACAAAAGAGTCCGCCAAAGAAGCTTTAAGGAAGGAGATCTGGTCCTCGCTGCTCACCGACCAATAATCCTCAACTCCAAGAAGAAAGGTAAATTCGAACCCAAGTGGGAAGGACCGTTTGTAATAGACACAGTCTATTCAAATGGCGCTTACCGCCTAATTTCTTTAGAGGGCGTCAGGCAATTAATGCCAATAAATGGGAAGTTCCTGAAAAAGTACTATCCCTAGTACATTCAGAATAACTCATTTATCGGGAAGTTCCTTGAAGAATATTACACTTAATATTCTAGAGGATAATCCAAATTCATTTTCACCACCAAAATCCCTCACTGATCAAGTCCAATTGACAGTGAGTCCACAAAAAAATGTTCTTCTGGGCCTCTTGACTCTTTCCATGAACCAGAGGTCCACTTTCAGTTCGGAGTCCCCTTTCGATAAACGAAAGAACTCCCTTTCTTTTCTCTTTGGTTAAACCTTCTCATGGTCATGACTGAAGTTGAAATTTCTCTTCGATAAACGAAAAACTCATCTTCTGATTAGATAACCAATCCTATAAAAGGTAAGTTTATCTAGATCTTCCGGATTCTCGGAGTGGAGATCCCACTTCTAGTTTCCTTCTTGCACTGGAAATAGAATATAAAATTCTTCCTTTCCAGAATCAAGGAATAGAATATAAAATTCTTCCTTCCTTACTCGGGGAATAGAATATAAAATTCTTCCTTTCCCACACCAACTCTTTTTCCAAAATTTATAAATTTAGGATTCATCCTAGGAAGTTTATCCCGAATCCTAAGCAGGGATAAGTCTGCGCCTAACACGCGCTGCCGGTTTAGTCTTTCTCCGAAGAAGAAGACACCAGAGTTCAATTCTGGGGTATTTTATCCTGAAACCTAAGCAAGGATAAGTCCGCGCCTAACACGCGCCACCGGTTAGTTCTTAACCGTTGAAAAGAACACTCGTCCACATATTCAATATTGTGGCAGGTTGTTATTAATAACACCGAAATCCATGCCTCACACGCATGGGGAATTTTATCCTGAATCCTAAGAAAGGATATGTCGACGCCTAACACGCGTCGCCGGTTTGATCTTTATCCGTAGAAAAGGATACCAGAGCCTGACTCTGGGGACCTTTATCCCAAAGCCTAAGTAGGGATAAGCCAACGTCTAATACACGTTGCTGGGTAGCCTATTCCCATAACAATGGCAAAGTCTACATATTCGAAGTTGTAGCACGAAGTCTAAGGGAGTTCATTCCTTTAGCGCAACGTCACATGCGGAACGGATTAAAACAATCCGCATGTAAGCCCGACTCAAACGGTAGTCGGTAAGAGCACATCAAATCCATTAAAGGCTGAGAATTTGCCAAAAATCCTAAGTCAACGTCTCATACATGTTGTTGTTTAGTCTTTTCACAGGAGAAAGGCGAAGTCTACGTATTCAATGTCGTAGCACTAAAAGATTTAACTCTTTTAGCTTAACGTCATGTGTGGAACGGATTTAGACAATCCGCATGCTAGCCCGACTCAAACGGTAGTCGGTAAAGGCTAAACAAATCCGTTGAAGGCTGGGGGTTAGCCAAAAATCCTAAAGACAACACCTAACACGTGTCGCCGGGTAGCCTATTCCCGTAACAATGGCGAAGTCTATGTATTCGACATCATAGCACAAAGTCTCAGAGAATTTAATCTCTGAGCATAACGTTACATGCAAACGGATGTAAACAATTTGCATGCTAGCCCGACTCAAACGGTAGTCGGTAAAGGCTCATCAAACCCGTTGATGGCTGAGGGTTTGCCAAAAATCCTATGAGTATTATGGTCAATCATTTCAAACGGAATGACGAATCATAGTAAAAATAAAGATGAAAACCAGTTTCACTAAAGGAATCAAAGGTCAAAGTACTCAGCAAACAAAATCATACATCAAAACTATGACCAAAAATCTGCTGACTGATCTTAGACAGCTTCTCATCATAAGCTTGCCTAAGTTCAGCTCTAATGGACTCCTCGGTGGCGGTCGAAGTCTTCGCAGTAGTCTCCTCTGTCTCGACTAGCTTCTACTTCAAGGACTGCAACTCATCAGACAAAGCCGTGCAGGTTTGCTGATCCTGTGCTTTCGTCATCTGAAGAATACCCAAAGTCTCCTCTTCTTCGCGGAGTTCTCTTCTGAGCCGGTCTATCTTGGTCTCGCAAGAGGTAATGGAAAAGTCGAGCGCGGCAAGTGAAGATAATCTAGTAGCAAGGCCGGTCTCAACTCGATCTACTCGGTCTCGCTGCATCTGAATCTCAAGCTCAGCGAGAATCTGAGTCTCACGCAGTGACTGTAAGCGGGTATCCAGCTCAGCAGCAATAAACGAGGAAGCACCTGCATCTCGGAGCTCACAAAACTTCTGAAGCTCATGCTCTAGGCAATCGAGGTCGTCAACTATAGCCTGTGCCAAATCTGGATATCCTGCTCCCCTTATCAAATTGACTTTGGAATCAAGGAAAGGCTTGAATTGGCGAAGAAGGAGTCCACCATGGAAGAGCTTGCCAATCATAGCATTCATGAAGGAGAAGAAGGAGCGAAGTTCTATGCAGAGAACGATCTTCTCAGTATCGTCGTCTGATAGCAACTCTTTCACAAGAGCATGGAGCCGAGAAGAAGGCCCTACACAAAGAAGAGGAAATCCGTCAGAAAAAGACCTTGAGGAAGAATAAACAACATTCTCAGTTGCTTAATTCATACCCTCTTGAGTCACTAGGGGTAGTGGAGATGTAACGGCTACAGATGTATCAACTGGTGTAGTTGGTCTCACAGCCGGCTCAACAGGGTCATTCTCGACAAAAGCTCCTGTCAAATTCAAAACAGAATTCGCAGAGACATCACATTATAGCTGCATTAGTCAAAATTGGCTAGTCCTATAATCAACTCAGAAGGAGGCACATACCTTCAAAGGAACCGTCTTCGGGATCTTTGGCGAATGTGGACTCAGGAAACATATCTCCAGGTAGCTGGTCATCGATCTGAGGGGAGCTATACATGAAGTGCAGCATAGGAGTGTCCGCAAACAGGCCTTCCTCGTCAAAATCATCAATCGAGAAGTCTGGCACAAGAGAATATAAGTATCAAAGAAGAATGAAGAGACTACAACCAATAGAAATGAGTTACCTTTCACGGGTGCATTAGCCTCTTTATTCCCAAAATCCATGTTCGCCTCCTGCAAGTTATCTGAAGGAGCAGGAAGTACAGAGACGATTAGAGGATGTACAAATTCCTTTGTGTGCCATCTAAAAGATACATTGTCAATAGTAGATGTACCTGGATCCGCGGGATCAGGTCCTACATTGATATCCTCCCTAATGTCAGCAACTCCTGTAGGCCTCTCTACATGGGGCAGTGGGTCAGGCTCACAAGGAGATACAGGAACGGGATCGGGACTCATCTCGCTCTCTACACGCTCTCCTATATAGAGATGGAAAAGCATGAGTCAATGTTCAGAATAATCAAGAGGATGGTTTACAGGGTAGATGTTACCTCCGTCACTAGCAGGATCATCACCAGCCAAGTCCATATCAGAGGCTTGGGAAGCTGCACGCGGCTTGCGGGCTAATCTCTTCCGCCTAGCAGCAGGGACAATAATCGAAGGTCTCGCTCCGGGAAGAGGACGGAACTCTTCTTCCTGGTCACCAATGGTCCCTGAAACATCAAACCATTGTTAGCTTTAATAATTCTGGAAAGCAGAAGAAAAAGATGAATGGTTAACCTCGTTCGGAAAAATCCTCGTAATCTTCAGGATCTCCACCTGAAGCCTCGTCCTCAGAATGGAAAGTCCTCTTTCCCTCTTCATTAATCTGACGAGTCTTGTTCCGTGTCCTCTGTGACCGAGCGTTTTCCCAAATCCTACGGGAATCAACCTGAGAAGCTTCCTCGGCCTCTAGCTCTGCAATCGGCTTCACGGGGATAGTCTTATTGGCTGCTAACAACCACTTACAGCTCAAGAAAGTGAGGTTCAACTGCCGATCAGCACTCGGGAGACTGAACTTGGCACCAGTACAGCCAGTCACGGTCCACAACCAAGCACGGAGACCATCCACCAAACCGCCGTGGGCCCGAAGCTGCTGACGGGGATTCCCGACGTAAACCTGATCATAGCCAAACTGGCGAGCGAATCGGCAGGGTAGATATGGCTCTATGAAACACTGATCCCTCACCCAAAAAGTCAGATAACCTGGCCTAACGTTCACTAGCCAGTTAAAGCAGCCGATGTCCAAGTGAGTTCGATACTCTCTCGGCCTCTCCTCATCTATCAAACAATCGCCATATCGGCCGGAGAACTAGGGAAAGCAAGTGGAAAATGTCCAACACTTATGGACCTGCAGCTGCTGTCTGACGTCAAAAAATCCACGCCCCTCCCACTTGCCATTTTCAAGCAACTGTAGTAGGGGAACGGAGTGGTCTGTGGCGTTCGGTACCGACATCATATCCGAACGGTGAAGGACGAACCAGGCCATCAAATAAGTGTACGGGAGCTCCGTCTTAATGGTAGGAATCTGACCCGGTAAATCACTTTCCTTCCGTGTAAAGGCATCAGAAAGCTGTCGAAGTCCTCGATGAATGTTGGACACCATCACCGGAAGAAGTGAAAGTTCTTTCTTGTAGGCGAGCTGAACTGCTGGATAGAGCACTTCCAAGGGCAAGGCGTCGCCAGACTGATATGGAACCACACACTTCTTCAACCAAATAGTGAGATAACCGGCAAGAAGAGTCATCGGTCAAATCGGTGCGGTCGCATGCCATAAGAATGATTTGAACTTGGTCCCTACAGGAAAGCCACCCTCAGGACTGCTAGTGGTATAAGAATGAGCGTCAATCTTCTTCAGCAGACTGTTCACCCCTGAGGGAGTAAGTGGGGCCAACTCACAAATAGCCTCGCCAGAATTATTCTCCAGATTCTTGAACAAATAATTTGCAAATTGCTTCAGACTCACGAACACCTTAGTCCTCTTTGCTAAAGGCTCAGACTGCGCCAAAGCAATATGATAGTGGCAAGTGAGGTCCTATAGAGTCTCATAACGGTCGGGCATGTGATCCTTCAATTGATTCAATTCATGATTAGAGGGAAAGTACTCCTGGTATAGCATCTATCCTATGGGCAAGCCAGAAATCCTGTGCATCTCGTGAAGAGCCAAGCCCAACTCCCCTTGTCGGGTCAGAAAAGTGTTCGAATCTGGATTATAAAGCTCGAACAAAGCACAGAAATGCCTCGCGCTGATAGGCAAGCCATACATGGTGGCACGAACGGCTGTATATAAACCATAGGCGTGCAACTCCTCACCCCATCGGCTCAAGACGTACGTCGTCATGCGAGTCCACCAAAGCTTGTCCAAAGAATGAACTCAACCATAAATCCTGTGACGCGTCGTAGGCATCTCTCGTCCTAGAGCAGCGAGGCGATTCCTTAAGGTAGAAGCGGTGGCAAGGAACTCGTTACGTGGTGGTGCATCCAGCCCCAATACCCCAGGACGCAATCCGGTGACATGACTCCTACTCGAGCCAGGAAATGCCTGATGAGTGATGTAGTCGCAGTGGACACTCTCATGCTCCTCCGACAAGCGCCACGACATCTCCCGTGTCACAGCCTGACGCCTGAACTCAGTCAATGAATGATGCCGAGGAATCTTCGGTAAATATATGAAGCCACTGCCAGTTTTATGAAGCCACTGCTCGGCCTCAATAAACGCGGCATCCGGGTCTTCGACAGAGTCGCCGAATAAGAAGTCACTCTTCCGAAGAGGCTGAATAGAACTGGCGTCCTTCACGAAAGGTGTGTCGGTAATCAACTGTCGAAGAGCTCGGTGCCCACCTTCCTTTACCACCTGGGCAACCTCAGTCGACGTGCCCGAAACGAACTGAGGTGTAACTGGAATAGGGGGAAAGTCGTCGGAAGTCGAATAGTATTCGCCACGACGCCCGTACACTGCGTGAGATGAGAACGCTCCAGAAGGATATCCCACTGGAAATAAACAGTTAAACATCTGTTAGTCTCAATTATAAAAGGAAGTTGAACTCATCTTACAAATGTGTAAGATAGAGTCATTGCCTTATAAAGGGTGAGACGATTCGGCCACATTGTGCAATCACAAGATAGGGTATATTGACAATATATCTCTGCCTTATAAAGCACAGTGCAGCGTCAAATCGCCCCCTTTATTTTTAAGATATGGTTTTGACCAAGCAAAACATATCTTTAAAGCGTCGATCCTCACCAAGGAGAATCAAGGCTCTTCCCGATTGCCTCACCAAGGAGAACAACGTGGGGTAAAAGGACTAATTTGTAAATTTCTAAGAAAAAAGGGCTAATTTGTAAATTTCTAAATATTGCCAAAAATAGCTCACCATCGTAAGAGGGAGGCGCGCCATCAGCCGACGTAGCAGGGGAACGACCTCTCGAGGCACGCGACATAATGAGCTGCAAAATAAATTGAGGGATCAGATCTAGAAAAAAGATCGCTTTTTTTATCAATTCTACCCCCCTGAAAGAGAAGCTCGAGGCGCCAAATCATGATTCTAACCCTCACATGCGATCCCACAAATCCATAAATTGAATTAAGCATTAAATAAGCCAAAGTTGTGGAGGATTTACCTGAAGAAAGCTCGAAGATCCGACAAAAATCAAATCTTGAAAGAGGCTCAGACCACGCGCTCGAGGGGCCTGAGAGAAATTTTTATATGAAGATTTTTGGGAGATTTTTCAGTCCAAGATCAAAAGGAAGCCTAGATCTAAGACAACTATGAATGTTTGAAGGAGAACGGACGCTCGAGGGAAGAGAAAAGCCAAAAAGAAGGAGTAGGGGGGGCCGGCCCTAGAGGGGAGAAAGAAAAGAAAAGAAAGAAAGAAAAAGACCCCCTTTTATAATGTGAACCAGCCCTGTACCAGACCGGACCAAGGTGAACCAGACCAGACCAGTCCAAATGAGTTCAAAAGAGGCTGAACCAGGTTGAACCAGACCGAACCAGGTTGAACCAGACCAAACCAGACTGAACCAGACCAGACCAGGATGAACCAGTCTGAACCAGTCTTGAACCAGTTCTGAACCAGTCTTGAACCAGGTTGAACCAGTCTTGAACCAGGTTGAACCAGTTTGAACCAGAATTGAACCAAAATTCAACTTGGAGCTGAATTGAGCGTCGAAACAACTTCAAATCGACCGAGGGTTCAATCCCTTGTTTATTTTGATATCTCCCGCGCATTCGGAAGGAGCGGAAGAATTTTTGAGCCAAATTGTTGCCTTTTTGGACCGGTTCAGATAATTATCATATCGGTTCAACTCATTCGGGCACGAAAAATACTCCAATAAGGTATACGAGTATAAACTATTCCCCATTTTTGTTGAGAAGTTCCTGAGAATATTTTTTTTCTAAAAAATATTCTTAAGGATAACTCAATAACACAACGCCGGACAACGCGTCACAAATAAAGACTCAACGCCAACAATCGAGAGTCAGTTATATGTTGAACCAACAAGCACGAGCTAAAGATTGAAAAATCAGGAATCGACTTCAAGTTCAAAATTCCGACAATGGTCAGACAATAAATGCAGCACCGGAACCCTTACAGATGTTCGACAAAGCACCGGACAGCCTGAAGGATTGAAGGATTACAGAACAAAAGGTCATTCCAAGGTCCCGTTATACCGACTGAGGGTAGGGGCAATCATATCCAAAGTATTCCAGACCCTTCTATAAAAGAACGAGGCTGAAATACTTTGGAGGGGGTATCTGTAGGCGTATAAAATTACCTATAGGTCCCTTAGCACAGCTCGGCATGATAATTCGACAAATCAACGGACGTTCGAGTGACGAGGCGACGAGGTCAACGAATTGCACGTAAACAACGGAATGCGTTCGCGTATGGAACCAATCCAACGGTTCAGAAAGTCAACGAGTCATCCAACAACAAAATGGATTTGAACTCAAACACCGAGGCGGATTTACTGCCAAATGAAGACCCGGACTATCAAATCAAAGTCCGGACAAATCAAATACAGAACCGAAACGACGGAAAACACCCCAAGGGGGCTCGGCAAAAACCGAACCACCTCGGGGTGGCTCGGCCAAGGCCGAGCCACCCTGAGGTGGCTCGGTGGCCGAGCCACCCTGAGGTGGCCGACCAGATCTGTGCCAAATGCACAGATCTGGTTGCCTATAAATAGGCCAGGTGATTCATCATTTTAGAGGACTTTTGGAAGAACTTTTGGAGAGCCGAAACTCTGCCGGATTGAGAACTTGTGCTTGAGTTTTTCGAAGGCTTGAAGACTTGGACGTTTGGATCTGGTTCTTGGTGAGCACCCGCATCATAAAAGGCAGGAGTTTGAGAGAATCAAATCTTCAGATCTACGTTGCTATACTCCGGATCAAAGCTTGGTCTTTGATCCTGAGATTTGAGCGATTGTTTCCTTGGTGAAATAATCCCTCCGGCTATTATTTCCTTGGTGAAATAATACCCGTCATATTGCGTAGATTGGTTCGGATCAAGATCACGCGGTAGTCCACGGCAAATAACCCCGGCGCAGGCAAACAACCCACGCAAGCGAGTGACCGGATAACAGGAGCTCGTGATTTGTTCGGTAAACAAGAGAAAAGTTGTAATTTTTATTTCTTTTTTGTTTGATTTTCATTGTAACCGGATCTTATAAAAAGATCGGATCTTTCTGTAATGCAAAAAGTTGTTATTGAAGAGTGCAATGGAATCGTCAATGAAGAAAGCATCAATTTTTCACGCGAACAATTTCCAGGATACAGCAGCACCACAAAAAAGAAATACATATCCAGATATAGACTTTACACTGTTGGAATCCGTGACCCAGTTGGCGTCACTATACCCTTCTATAGCATCAGGGTAACCAGTGTAAGTCAAGCAATAGTCAATTGTTCCTTTTAGATATTTGAATACTCTTTCTAAGGCAGTCCAATGATCTTTGCTAAGGTTGCTAGTATACCAACTCAGTCTCCCTACAGCATAAGCTATATCGGGTCAGGTTCGGTTTGATATGTAAAGAAGAGATCCAATCATCTAAGAATATTTCAGCTGGGAGACAGGTTCACCTTCATTCTTCTTCAAGGATATAGAAGAATCATAAGGTGTGGAAACAGGTTTAGAGTTATGAAAGTTGAATTTGATTAGTATTTTATCAATGCTATGGGAAAGACTCAAAGATATTCCTCTAGTGTCTCTAGAGATTTTCATTCCAAGTATCATATCTGCAAGACCTAAGTCTTTCATATCAAAGTTTTTGGAAAGATAGTCCTTAACCTTTGAAATTAATTCAAGTGTTGTTCCAAAGATAAGGATATCATCAACATAGAGACAGAGAATGACATAGTTATTGTTTATCACTTTAGAATAGACACATTTATCGTGTTCATTCACAGTGACGTCATATTGTGCAATGACGTTGTCAAATTTCTGGTGCCATTATTTAGGAGTTTGTTTAAGACCATATAAAGATTTAACAAGCTTACAGACTTTGTTTTCCTGACCCTTAACAATGAGGCCTTCAGGTTGGTGCATATAGATCTCTTCATCTAAATCACCATTCAGGAAAGTAGTCTTGACATCCATCTAATGTATGATTAGCTTGTGGATAGCAGCAAAGGCTAATAATACTCGGATAGTTGAGATTCGGGCTATAGGAGAATAGGTATCAAAATAATCAATGCCTTTTTGTTGAGTATAGCTTTTAGCTACTAATCTAGCTTTAAATTTATCTATGGAACCATCAGCTCTGAGTTCTTTCTTGAATATCCACTTACAACCAATAGGTTTACAACCTGGAGGTAAGTCGGTGAGTATCCAAGTATGGTTTTCCATGATAGATTTAATTTTGTTATCAATGGCTTCTTTCCAGAAAGGAGATTCAGGTGAATCCATTGCTTCTTGGAATGAGCTTGGATCACCTTCAACAAGAAAGGTTAGGAAGTCTTCTCCAAAATCCTTTTCGATTCTACCTCTTTTGCTTCTTCGAGGTTCAATATCAAGAGGGTGAGAAGAACTGGAAGATGGTAGATCAGAAGGAATGGATGATCTGGGATTTTCTAAGATTTTAGATTTGAAAGGAAATATGTTTTCAAAGTAGACTACATCTCTTGCTTCAATGATGGTATTGTTGGATATGTCACTGATTTTAGATTTGATGACTAGAAATCTGTTAATATTGCTACCTAGTGCATATCCAATAAAAGCAGCATCTACAGTCTTAGAACCAACTTTTCTCTTCTTAGGTTCGGGAATAGCTACTTTAGCCAAGAAATCCCAAAACCGGAGGAAATTTAGATTAGGAGATCTCCCCTACCAATATTCATAAGGAGTTGTATCAGATTTTTTCTGGAGAATCCTATTGAGAATGAAGCAAGTAGAAAGAAGAGCTTCACCCCAGAGATTTTCAGGTGCTCCTGAACTGAGTAACATACAGTTCACCATATCCATTAGGGTTCTATTCTTTCGTTCAGCTACCCCGTTAGACTGTGGTGTATAGATGAATAATACCATGTTCTTGGTAATATTTAGTCATATGATTTGAGGTATACTCCCCCCACGATCAGATCTTAGAATCTTGATCTTCCTGTCAAGTTGGTTCTCAGATTCAACTTTATACACCTTAAACCTATCTATGACTTCATCTTTAGTTTTGAGAAGATAGGTGTAACAATATCTGGAGTGATCGTCTATAAAAGTCACAAAATACCTCCTGTCCCCTCGGGTGAGAACTCGGTTTGAGTCACACACATCACTATGAATTAATTCGAGGGGTTCGGAGTTTCTAGTTATAGACATGAAGGGTTTTTTAGTGTGTTTCCCTTGAACACAGATTTCACACTTAGATGAGGAGTCATGAGAAGATTTAGGAATAAGGTTTAATTTACTCATCCTCTGCAAGTTTTAAAAATTAACATGTCCAAGTCATCCATGTCAGACATCACAAGATTCAACAATTTGTATAATAGAAGACTCAGAAATTTCATTAGAACTGGAATTGATTACATTGAGTTTGATTAGGCCATTGCAGATAAAACCTTTTCCTATGAAAACATTACTCTTTGTAATCACAAATTTATTGGATTATTTTACAATCCTATAACCATCTCTAAGAAGAAGAGATTCACTAATCAGATTGCGACGAAGAGAAGGAACATGATAAACGCCTTGCAGATGAAGAGCTTTCCCAGAAGTCATGGTGAGCTCTATACATCCACTTCCTATTATTGATTTAGTGGAGTCATCTACTAAGCTTATGCTTCCTCCATGTGATTCCTGATAATTTGAAAACCAAGAGCAGTCATTACAGACGTGGATATTTGCTCCGGAATCCAAATACCAATCAGTAGAAGAAGTTAGAGAATTTACAAGATGAGATGAAGAGGCTAACCTGAAGGAGGTTAGATTCATTTCAATCATATTAACTTTGTTGGATCCATTTCCTTTAGGGGCAGGTTTCGCCGGTTCCTTCTTCCGAAAAAAACAGTTGTGAGCCATGTGGTTGGTTCTACCACAGACAAAGCAGAACTTCTCATCAGACTTATGGCTGGAATAATTAGGATTTGATTTGAAGGAGGTTTTGTTGAAAGATTTGTTGAAAGATTGTTGATTTTTCTTGAATTTCTTCATTTTGGGTTTGAAATTCTTAGATTTAGGCTTATCCTCTACCAAGTTTACTTTAGCTTTTGTTTCATTCTTGGTGTTGGAATTTTACCTATGCTGATCTTCAATACGAATAGCCTTGAGGGCTTCAGTTAAGGTTAGATCTCCTTGCTTGTGTCGGAGATCTCCAGCAAATCTAGACCAGGAGGGAGGAAGTTTATCAATCAAATAGGAAACTTTATAATCGTCGGTAAAAGTATTTCCTTTTGATTGGAGATGACGGAGGAAATCTAGGAATTCATGAATTTGTTCATTAATGGGCTTGTCATCAACCATCATGAACTTATTGAAGGAGGAGGAGGTGAAACGCAGAATTCCGGCATCATCATAGCCATATTCTGCTTCAAGAGCATTCCATAGGTCTTTTGCACTTTTGAACTCATAATATATGTCATAAATGTTATCCGCAAGTGCACTAAGAATTCTATGACAACAATGATAGTTGATTTCTTCTGGTTTCATAGAGCTAGAAAAGGAGCTAGCACCAGAACCAGAAGTGGAAGGAGCAGGTTGAGCAGGATCAGGAGTCAAAGGTTGAAAACCACTAGTAGATGACTCAGAAGTGTCAATAGCATATAAAAGACCTAAGGTAGTGAGCCAGTATTTCATCTGATTAGCCCACCGTTTATAGTTAACACCGGTGAACTTCTCAGGTTTGACCCTTTTTGAATGATCAGGAATTGCCATAAGTCCAATTCAAGTTTACTAGTCTAGGTAGATATAATCTGATCAAATAAAGGATTTTATCAATACTACTAGACCAGAAACTTAATTAAACCTGCTCTTAACTAAAAACTCTAAAAGTGAAAAGATTAAAGTTTTACTCGGGTAGTTTGGCCAGGTAAGGATAGTACTAGAGGTTGATCAAAGATCTATTAAGTACATCGTTTCTTGCAGAACGCTTTACGTAACCCTTAAACCTTGCCTTAGACACCAACTAATCTAAGAAAACTTGAACCGGTTCACTTAAAGATTTTTTATTTCTTTACTATATATATGAAAAGTGACAGATGCAGAAATTGAGTACAGAAGCAGCAAAGAAATAAATATTTTTTTATAACTAATTTAGATGCAACAAATTAAAACAATTAACTAATACAACAAGTAATTATAAGATATAAAGATTCGGGTGAACAGTAATCCTGATGAACAGTAATTTTTTAATTTTTTTTTGCAAATTTAAAATAAATAGCAAGAAATTTTATTTAATCTTCTAGATTGCTGTCAAAAAGGAATATAATAATATAAAAAATAAATTAAAGAGTTAGAAAATTCAAGCCTGATCGGGAGTAGTCGTGATGTCACTGCCCTAGAAGATTAAGGACTCGCCTATCGCCCTATCGCAATTTGTCCCCTCTCCCCTAGCGGTAAAAACCCCCAGAATCGATCGGCCTCTGCACTCGGGCATGAGTCACAGAGCTTATGCTCAGACGAAAACAGTTGCCCAAAAAAATAAATATAAATATGTAGCCGAAGTTTTTTGGAGAAATGAGAGTAGAGAGAGAAGAGAGCTTAGAAATTCTTCTCTTCGTTGGTGTACTTCTGAATGAGCTCCAAGCCTGCTTATATAGGTGAGGAGAAGTGTAACCCCCGCTGAATCCAAGGGACCATTACGCACAAATCTTGCTTCCGTTACCCGCATGCAGCCGTTACAAAACGTGTAAAACATGCAAAAATAAAAGCTTGAGAAGTAAAAATTGTGTGTGTGTGCGGTGCGGCGTGGCACGCGGGCGGGCGGGGCGGGGCGTGGCAAGGTGTGGCGTGCGTGCGCGCGCGCGTGTGTGGTAGATATGCAAAGCCCACAAAACCCAAAACACTATTCAAAGCCCAATAAGGAGAGAACCATTATATACCCTGTACTATTCATCTCATTTTTCCAATATGGGACTATTCACAAAGGCAAAATTGCATTTTCATGAAAAAAGCATCCAACATATTATTCCTATTATAAGCGACATCAGGAGCTTAGATCGTTGCCACAATCATAGCTCTAATATGGGAATTATTAGTTGGTGTAATTTTAGTATAAGTAGGATAACTTTTGAAGCTTTACTTTATGGTGTTATTTATTATGATAATGAAATTGATATTTCACTTTAAGATGTTATTTATTGGAACTATAAGATTGGAACAATTAACTTACTTTTCCTAAAATTATCCCACTTCTATATAAACTTTTTATCCCAACCTTAAAAAATTATCTCGTTCTTAACTTTGGGACAATCATGTGGAAAGTGAGGAATTTTTGAAGTATTAATTTAATAAATATCTAATATATGTTAATTGTATTATAATATATAATATATTTTAATTATATTATATTATAAAATCCTATAATAACATAAGATAATAAAATGTTATATAATATTATCTAGTATAACATTATTATATATCATTATTACATATTAGTTAATAATATTTGATATATTATAATATTAACACTAGTAGAAAATCTCACATCCTAGACGGAATTTTTTCCATCTAGTTTGCGTTAAACTAGACAGAAAATTTATGTCTGTCTAGGATGCAACATCCAATTCCTTCTAGTATGCTATCCCACTTCTAAAAAAAATTAAAACACTAAAACCCTCACTAGTAGAAAATTAGACATTATAAACGGAACATCCTAAACAGACTCCTCCCGTCTAGAATGCGAAATAGGATCCTCTCCTCATGCATAGTGTCCTAATATTTTCTAATATTCAATCTTAGCCATTCATTTTACACATGTGGGGCCCATTGGAGGGGATGGAAGGTGATAAAGGGGATGAATGCATTAGGAAACATTAGCAAACACTATGCATAAGGAGAGGATCCGAAAAAACTCGGCTCATCTAATCGTTTCCCCGGAATGTATGTTTTCATTCCCCGCAAATTTTTTCGTTCCCCACAATTTCGTTGGTTCTGCTCAAATCCCCATCTCAAGACAGATGGTACCCCCGTCTCTCTCAAATCCTTCTCAAAGTAGATCTTTTTCTTTGTCTCTCTCAAATCCCTCTGTCGATACACCTCACACGCTCCTTACCATCTCCAAACACCTTCTCCGGCGTCAAATCCTAGTCGATCGTTGACTAGACCCCATTCAGATTTAACGTCGGGCTCCCATCAAGCTTAAAGTGCCTTCCTCTAAGGGCTTGTTTGGTTCATTTCCAAAAAAATATGGAAATGGATTCCCACACAAGAAACCTATTCTGTAAAAATTTTAGGATATCAAAGGAATCCAAAACTTTTGTTTGATATGGAAGGATAAAATAAATAATAGGAAATGGTATCCAAAACTGCAGTTTGTTTCACCCTAAAAAAATCGGAAAAGCACCATTCTAGAAAGCATTTCCTGAGCTCTTTGATGTTTGATTCAAAGCCATAGAATAGGATTTCAACCCCAAAAACTGTGTACACATACCTGTGGTATGCTTACCCCTCTTTTTTGCATTGCAACGGTAACAACGGCTAGGAAACAGTGTCATTTTCCACTATAAATGCAACTGGGAGTGGCCAACGGAGAGGCATGAAATTTCAGCCCCTGTTTGGCTTTCAAAAAAAATTTCTTTGTAGGCAACAGAGGAAATTTGCAGCGGTGCTGAAGATGGAGGTACAATATGACAACAAACAAGCAAATGAACTGTATAAAGTGAAGTGCATATGCAAGCTTCCGACCCCTTTGAAATTATGTGCAAATGGAAAAAATAAAGCTAGATATTATTGGGGTTGTGCAAAGTTCCCAAATAAAGAGTGCAAATTCTTTCAATGGGCTCAGAAAGATGTTTTTTGCAGAAATAAACTAGCACAAAGTGAACATGCAGCTGAAGATAAAAGGTCAAAGAAAATCAGAAAATTGAAGACATAGCTAAAATCAGCAGAGCATCAAGTCATCATTTGGAAGATGAGTGCGTTGTTTGTAGTTATAGTTTGTGTACTCCTCTTCATTTTCAAAAGTATGCCATGTAGTTGCAAAATGTATCCAGAACTGAAAGAAAATTTCCAAGAATGTAATGTGAAATGAGTACGAGGCTCATATTGAAGTCATATTATCTGTATAAAATGTCTCGCCTAAATATTGTAATTGCTCTATAGATTTCACACACACATAATGGTTGCCTCATCTAAACATTGCATGATCAATGTAGATTGCATTCTCATCATGGATTGCATGATCCAAATAAGCAAATCACAATGTAGGCTGCATACACAAAAAATGACCAATCATCATTGCCTAATGCCGAAAACCCACATGACTTATGAATATTGATGCAGCAAGGCAAAATCCAGTTTTTTGCTCAAATGATAACCACAAGTTAAGAAAGATAGCCATACCAATGCACCACCGAGTACAGATTGCTATCTTCATAACGTATTTCAGGTCATAACTTGTGTCCAACCTGAATCACATGCACACAAACACAATAATAAGTGAGGCAAACACTAACCACAAATTTCAACTGAGCATACAGCATACAGATTTTAACAAAAATTCAAAAGAACATGATATGGTCAAATTATCAGGAAAAACAAAAAAGAGTTGAAAGTCAGGGAAAGACACAGATGAAATACAAGCAAATAAGATTTTAGGATCACCTCATAAAGATTCATCCAAGTGGACTTGAAGAAATGGCTTTACCTGAAACATCCTCAGAGGCATGTATATGTGTAAAACAGCTCTGAAGCATGGACACAGCAATAGATCTCAATGACAAGCAATAGAACATAATCACATAGCATGGATACAACAAACCAGATTCAGAATACTACACCTAAGATGTTCTTAACATGTCCCTGAGGTTATGTTTACAAAAGTACATAGTCACTGATTGGTGACTAATTAAAAGCATTGTTATCTTGTAGCACTCTATAATCAGTGCTGAAATCAAAAACTTAGGTCAGTCCCATGCTAGTGCAAAAGATGGAAGGAAACAAGTTCACACTTAGGTCAGTCCTCTTTGTCAAAGCCATTTTCCCTAATAATATTTTCTATGAAAAGTTTCTGAGCATATTTTGATTTGATTATGAACCTCCTAGATTCTGATTCATTGTCATACAAAAAATCCAGAACCTTATCAAGTATTGTCTCAGAGAAATTAAGTGCATGTGCCAATAAAGCCTTGCCCATGCTCTCACTCTAATGTAAAATATGTTGGTTTTGGATTGAGTAAGACATGGACTCGATGAGATCACGCATTAGTGAATCGCCACTCTTCTTTTTTGATTGAGTTTTCACATTGGAAGTGGAGATTACTCCACTAGAGGACTTCACATTTTGTGCTGGGTGTATGTCTGTTCACTACTTGGTATCGCATGCTCAAAATGTGAGGTGTGGCCTTCATCATTATCAGTTTCATCGAGATTTACAAACTGTTCAGAAAATTCTGGAGGCCGACTAGAACCTAGTTTCTTACACATATCTTTGCTGAAATTCTCCCTTGCTTGGTCATCACCGACAATGACACACAAATCATCATAGTGAGTGAGAGGCGTGTTCAAGTAGTCCTTCAATTTTGCAGAACTATACTTATTGTCCTGTATAGAAAAGTAAGGCAAGTTAAGAAGGCAAGCAAGATACAGTTAAAGATGGCAAGTTTAAAAAGAAAGGCTCATATGCAAAATATCATGATACCTTCGTCCACATATCAAATGACTTTGGATCCATGACGACGATTTTTGTCGTCGGATCATATCCGGCACCACTCATGTTCATTACAGTACGCATATCAAAGAACTTAGACTTTAAGCTCTTTATATGGTTCATCACATTTTCTTTAGTAAATTCAGTTCCACATTGCTTGTTGACTTCATCAGCAGCTACCTTGTATGCATGCATCTTAAAGTTCTTATCAACCTTTAGACCATCTCTTGCCAACTGAGCAAGAAGAGGGATAAGAACATCATCATGCCTTGCATTCCATTACATGTTAGGAACGCCCCTAGTGTTTTGAGCCTTGTCTACAATTGTTGATTTTGATTTTTTTTTTTTTGCCACAGGCTTTCTTTTTTTTCAAAGGTGATATTGCCTCGACATCAACTTCAATAGACCGCTTCTGTGAAGGGATCTCTGTAGAGTGGGTACCACTGTGATGTGGGCTAGGGGTTGCATGCATAATTGGGTGGCTATTAAGCATATTCATAAATTACATGGGGGGGTTGAGTCATACATGGGAAATTATTGTCATAATGGGAGTAAGGTGGATATGAAGGAGAGGGAGCAGAAAAAGGTACATGAGGGAATGGAATGAAGTTCATGTTCATGTGTGAAGAGGGAATTCTAGGGGTTTTAGGGGAAGGGGTAGCTTTGTTGTCATTACCTTTGCTAACATCACCGGAATCAGCCATATTGTAAAGAATAATGCTCCTGTTACACCAAAGTCATATAATACAAGTATTAAATAAATCCAAAACTAGATTGAAAATAGACAAATACAATAATAAGTGCAGCAAACAAAGTAATGAAAAGCAACATGGTTCATGTGAAATATATTGTAAATTACAAGCCACTCTCGTTTGTGTCACCACCCCGATACCTATTACAATAATCTACCCACGTAGCACTTGCAATTCCGTCCCTCTTCTCTTTCCATTCATTCCTTGAATCCCTTTCCTCTCTTTGTGTCATATTCTGCGTAAAGTCGACAACATTCTCGTCATCACCATCATCATCTATCTCGCCATCATCATCCTCAATATGAATGTCCTCATTCAATAAGTCATCGCCCGGATCAATTGTAGCAATATAGTTATGAAGTATAGCACAAGCCAAAACTATATCAACTTGGGTAGGAAAAGGATAATGAGGCTTTGCTGTGAGGATTTTGAAACGATTCTTCAATAATCCAAAGGTCGATTCAATTTTGGACCTAGTGATGAATGTCATAAATTGAATAACTCTCTTCTGTTATTTATCGGCCTACCATTGTGCTCATTTAAATGGTAACGTACGCCACGGTAAGGGGAGATGAAGCCAGGCATTGTTGTGTAACCCGCATCACACAAATAATATTTGCCTACAATTATAAACAACACATTGTAGTAAATAGCTATATTTATGTAGATTATAATTGAATATTGAATTTAGTCATTAATAATTAATTACCATCGTAGACCCTCAGCCCATGAGGCTGAGGTCGTGAAAGTGCATCTTGTAGCACTCTATAATCGTTTGCAGATCCCTCCCATCCAGCTAGAACGTACGAAAATAACTTATTTGGGGTGCATGCGGCTAGAATATTTTGGGTTACACCTTTACGGCCTCTAAAACGAGCGACAAGTCTAGCGGGAAGCATGGCGTCGATGTGAGTTCCATCTATCAGGCCAATGCAATCCTATATATTGTACGAAAATCACTATTAATTCAGACAACAACAAAGTTCATTTGTTCAATTCACGTTAAGGGAATGAGTTCATTACCTTGAAATAAGGATAGTAAAAAGGATTGTTTGCAATCTCTGGCGCCAATTCATTTGGTGCTTGCTTCAGGAACCGTCCCCTTATACGACCAACAGCTTCTAGGCATTTGTTCAAATATCTAGAAATTGTTTCTTCGGATCTTATGAAATATGATCTAGCTATTCTATTTTTAGTTTTATGTCCTAATATATTCAGAAACATGATCAATTGTTCTTCTACTTTAACATCACGTAAATCCTGCAGTAGGCTCGTGACTCTCATTATTCTAACGAGATTTTCGAATGCATGCGGCCTCATTCTAACATAATCCCTACAGCTTTGACTATAGCCGAAAAATACACGGTTGATGTGGGCATTTCTAGACTCTATCTTTTTCTGTTTTCCCTCCCTATGATGATAGGTGATAGTTTTTTTTCTAGCACGAATTCTCATTAAACAAGTCAACACAGTAACGATGGCAGACATAGTGGCATTACTTGACATCCTCATTAGTGTATCGGCATCCATCTCATCCATCTACAACAGTTAACTAAACATTTTTAAACACATGCAAAACCTTAAACGCAAAGTCATCTCTATAGCTAACCAATTATAAATAAAATTAGAGAGAAAATATTATTAAATATCAGATTTTAATAGAAATTATCTCAACATATAGCAGTAAACATACATCAGCATATAACTAACGTCTTCAACTAGCAGATAAAAAAAATTTAGTATTGTTTGAATATAACCAAACCTCAAACACAATCAAGTATCACAAAGTTTTAAAAGATTATACCTTTGCTATGTTTTTGAGCAGATCCGAAGGGCCTTTAGGTGATTACTTAAGTAGGAAAACGTTTTCCAGAAATCAAGACGTCAGATTTGCAGAATAGGGTGAGGGGGTGAACCGAGGTCACTGATCTAAGAGCAAATCGCATCGCAAGAACTACGCCGGCAAGCTACCTGAAAACCCCTAAAATCACACTGCAGAAGCCTTTGTAAACCTCCAAACAATAAGAAATTTCATCTCGAACTCAATAGCTAGGGTTCAGCAAGGAGGAAATCAACAGGGGGATCAACATTACACAAAAATATGCCCGCGCTTGAGAAAAAATTCGTTGATTTTTTTTTATGAAACGGAGGGAAGTGGAAGAGGGAAATGGCGAGGCGGGGGTGACGAGAAGCGGTGAGCCCTAAGGACGGTTTTATACTCGACGAGAAAAACGGAGAGGCTGAGAAGATGAGCTGGCCCTTTCATTTCCAAAAAAGACCCATTTCCGAGCTTCTAGACAGGATTTCGCCGTTCCAAAATAAAACACTATTTTACAAGGTTTTAGGAAACCATTTCTTAAAAAAAATGAAACAAACGCAGTTATTGGATTTCTAAAACCACACAAATGTTACTTTTTGTTCCAAAAACTGGGTTTTCCAAAAAAAACACCCTCAAACAAACAGCCCCTAAAGTTTGCCATCAGCCTCCTTTATCTAATTCATTTGATTTTATCTCTATCTTATCTAATTTCAATATTGATAATTTTGAGGTTTTTTTATTATTTTGTGAATTCTTTAGATTTCTTTAGTATAGAATTATTCTCCTTTTTTGTTTGCTGATGTTTTTCTAGGCCTCTTTGTCTTGCTTATTTTGGATTTTGGTTTTGGAGATAGAGAAGGGAAATGGCTGGAGGAGGAGCAACGCCACCAAAGCAGGATGAGTTGCAGACTCATTCGGTAAAGGACCAGCTCCCCAATGTCTCCTACTGCATCACGCGTCCCCTCCCCTCCCCGGGGCATAAGATTTTATATTTTTTGTGATTTTCTTGAGGTAGATGCCTTTGCATGAACTCTTACTATTTCTAACCGTGTATAAAAATTAAGATCTGGTTGAATGTGCTTTAAGTGATCTTGTGAAATTGACAGAGATTAATATGTTTACCCTTTCTAATACTAAACCCATTTTTAGTTTAGTGATTTAGTCTCAAAAGACATTTTGTATTTGTGCTATTAATATTCTTGCTTGTTTTTGTCGTCACTGTCACTATTTAATTTACTGTTCAGAGTGCACATATTTGTCATTGCTCATTGCCACTAAGTTTGTGATAACGTATGTTTCTTTCATCAAGCTGCTTTGGATCTAGATTTATTTGATGGTTCAATGTCATTTTGGAGTTTGGGTTCTTGATTAATCCTTTATGCTTGGTTAGCCGCATGCATCTACAATTATTTGCTACCTTTTAGAATTTTTTCTGCATTTTATTCTTAAGCTCTTAAGTTTAGGAGTTCATTGTGATTGCAAAAGGATCCTCAGACATCATGTAGTGCAAGTTTGTTTACTTCCTTTTTTTTTGTTGTAGTCTTATTTTTTAAATTTTACGAATAGCAATACTGTAACTGGTATTTATTAGATTTTAGGCTAGTAGTACTTGAATTAGTTTAATACATAGTTTGGATTGTGACATTAGCACTCTTTTGTTTTAGGATTATTTGTTTGTAGATATGCGGCTGATTTATTAAATGAGAGGCAGAAGTTGGCTCCCTTTATTCAGGTCCTCCCATTAAGTGCTAGGCTTCTCAATCAAGGTATGAGAGGTTTTGATTAATATTTCAAATATTTTTTATTTGATAATACTGCTGTTAGAAAAGAAACCAGATTCAATTATAGTGATAATAGAGAGAATTTTGTGGAATTAGCTTTGGGCATAATTATTATGTGACTTTGGGTTTGTTTGTAAAGCATTAATAGCCTTATAGCAATTTTACGTTAACCCAATAACAATTGCAGAGATAACTACAAAAATGAATTCGATGAAAGTGATGTTTCTCGTTTAAATTGAACCAAACCATTGATTGTTCGGTTGCATGAAGTCGATAACTTCAATTGTGGAAGATATGATTATGCCTATAAAGGTCTTATATTTGATTGAATGTTTTAGTAGGAATCAGTACCACGTGAATTTCTTATTGTAATGAATATTTAACATATGAAATTCTATTCAGAAGTTGTTCGGGCATCTAGGTTAGCACCGAATCAAAACTTTGTTAGCCTGGAGAGTATTGAGCATGGGAGTCCATTAAGGTTGGCTGTCCGCACATTAAATGGTATGTCTATGGATTTGAGGGATGGCTCGGGATACAAATTAACAGAGGTAATTCTCTAAATTATTGAATCCCTTTTGAATTTTTATGTATACTTTAGTCTAACACTTACCATATTTCTGACACAGTTGCTAGCTATATAGCATGCACTTATCAACTTGATGCTTGAATAATCTAGTGTACTGTTCAACTATTCAAAAAGGAGTTAGTTTGTTGTTCCATGTTTCTTCACGCAGACCATATTGTTGTTGTTCTCTTGCTAAATAATATCAATTAATTATTAGCTTGTGAATTTCCTTAATGAACAATACATTCTGCCTTTTTTTTATAATCAAGTTTGAAACTGAATCGACTATTAAACTTCATGCATGCTATAACTATATTTTTCTTTACATGGTCTCGTGGTTTGAAGTTATGAATAATACACTTATAGTTTGGAAACAGTAACTTTTAAGCTATCTATATTTTATTATGTGAAGTTTATTTTTTTATCCTTATGAGAAGTTACTTGGCGGAAGTGCTTACTAATTTATCATGAACCAAATCCATTTATTTAATCTTCATGCATGGACCAACTTTATTCTTTCTTACATGGTCATATGGTTTGAAGTTGTGCAATTAAATTGTTGTTTGGCACCGTGATATGTTAACTTCTTCTTTACTGAAAATTTAAGATATGTATAGTATATGATGCAAAGTGCAACTTTTATGTAGGGTTCATCTTGGATAATCAAGAATGAGAGTATGACGAACTCGTAGAGAGTTTCAACTGGTGGCAGAGATTCTCAAGAAGGAGATGCAGAGGAGTCATGCAATTGTACTCATTTTTTGTAATGATTTATAATTTTTGTTACTGTACTGATTATTTTTATTTCAATGTTGGCAAACATTAAATTGTATGCTATCCTTTTTCTAATTGTTAGGAGAATTAAACTAATACTTGTACTTTCAATTTTTGTGACATTCAATAATATACTCATTTTTTATAAAGTTTTACAATTGTATTATTGTTGAGGAGAATTGTATTGGTGGTTGTAAGTAGATACTGTTGATAATCAAGTGGATTAGTGTGGTCGTATAGGAGCAAATATTATT
>BQKN01054811.1:0-15898 GCA_022839385.1 Asparagus kiusianus | reverse complement strand
TTCCAGGCTGGATCTCTTTTACGGTTTTGATTTGGTCTTTTGGGTTTCGGGTCGGGTTTGGGAGTTAGTATATACACCAACTCAACCCAGGAGAGCCTCTCATCATCTGAGTTTTCAAACCCTAGCCCCCTTTCTCTCCCCTCTCAAAACCCTAGCTGGCATTGGTGATTTGGGGAGGTTCTTGAGGATTTTCAGCGGGATTCTGGAATTCTAGCGAAGGAAATCAACCTACTGCAGATCTAGGGTATTCGTCAACACCCAAGGCGAGTACCATCTCGCCCAATCCCTCACCCCTGTTTTCTATGATTTTCTTTTGAGTTTTTATGGGTTTTGATGAGCCAAAATGATATTTTTTTTTTGTATAAATGAACTCTCTACAATATGGTTGTAGGCGTGTAAAATTGCCTATAGGTCCCTTAGCTTAGCTCGGCATGATGATTCAACAAATCAACGGACGTTCGAGCGACGAAACGAACTAAAGAGGCTACGAAGCTAACGAACCACACGTGAACAACGTTAATGGTTCGGGGAGTCAACGAGTCATCCAACAAAGCGGATTTGAACTCAAACACCGACTGGGTTTTACTGCCAAATTAGGAATCAAGTCAACAAATCAACAAAACAGCCGAACAACGGACCAAAAAACCGGAAACAACGGAAAACAACGGAACCAGCGCACCTGGGGGAACTCGGCCCGAACCGAACCACCCTAAGGTGGCTCGGCCCAAGCCGAGCCACCCAAAGGTGGCTAGGCGCTGTTTTGTGCCAAAGGCACAGTTTTGAGTGCCTATAAATAGGCCTGGCACTCGTTCATTTGAGAGGACTTTTGGTTGAACTTCTAAAGAGCCGAAACTCTGCCGGATTGTCATCTCAACCCGGAATTGTGAAGGCTTGAAGCTTGGACCCTCGGATTCAGTTTTCGGCGAGCACCCGCGACAAACAAGGCAGGAGTTCGAAGAAGCTAATCCTCAGATCTACATCGTTCTACTCCGGATCTAAGCTTAGTTCTTAGATCCCGAGATTCGAGCGGTCGTTTCCTTGGCGAAACGATCCCTCCCGGCTATTATCTCCTTGGTGGGATAATACCCGTAATACGTTGTAGATCTGCTTGGATCCAGATCTCGCGGTGGTCAACGGTAATCAACCCCGGCGCAGGCAAAGAACCCCACAAAGCGAGCGACCGCAAAACAGGAGCTCGCGATCTGTTCAAAGGAAAGTTGTAATTTTTTGTTTCTTTCTTTATTTCGATCTCCATTGTAACCGGCTCTTATAAAAAAGACCGGATATTTGTAAAACGCATAAAGTTGTTTTCAAAGTTTGTAATGGAATCCTCAATGAAGAAGAACACGATTTTCCACGCGAACAATCTGGCGACCACAGTGGGAGCCAACAGCTTCGCTGCCGAAGCTGGAGCGTCGCAGCCGCGGATCTCGATCCCGGTCGTGGAGGAGGTCGAGTATGAATTCGACCAACAGAAGTACGAGGAATACGTCTCCTCGTCTAGATCTACCTCCTCCCCCAAGTCCAAGAAGTCCCAAAAGCTCTCCTCTAGGAGAAAGGTGCGTTGGTGCGATGAAGTTGAAGCCACCAACGACGACCTCACCCCAATCGACGCCGAAGCTGCGTTGAGTGAGGTCCTACCGACCTCAAAGAAGGTCAAATCCGCCATCGAAGGCGTGGTGACTCTCTCCAAGAGAGCCCGCCAGAGGCAGCGTCAACGCCTCGCGAAGCAATTCGCCAAGGCCATGGAGTCCGTTGACGGGGTCCGTTATCACGCGGATCTGAAGAACAAACGAGGCAAGCAGCCTCAACAGCAAATGCAGGGTGGTTCCTCTAAACCATCAACTATGGAGTGGGTCCGTGTCAAACGGAATCGCTCGACTTTGGAGGAGCGCATCCGCAAACGCCACGCGTTATCGGCGCAAGCACGGGCCAAAGCTGAAGAAGCCCGTCGGAAGCTGCAGAAGGAGGTGGTCAAGAAGCCGCCACCAACACGCAAGGTTTGGAGGCCAAAGTCTGAAGCGGTTCAGGCTAAGGAGCAAAACCCGCAGCCTTCGAAAGTTCAAACTCCGGCAAGTCAATCCAAACAGCCGGTGATTGCCGCAACTACCCTGGGAGATCCCGCAGGACCGTCCCAGAAGAAAAGATCAGTTTTGGAGCGCCTCGGACCACTTCCGAAGGAACGAGGTAAAACTCCAATTCAAGAACGCTTGGGGCCAATGAAGAAACCCCAAACAATGCAGCATGCTGGGGGTCGCCGTAACCCTCAACACTTGGAGAAAACTGTGGCACCCAAGCGCACAACCTTGCGCATTCAAGTGCAAGATTCCGCTGAAGATTCACGTCCACGAAGACGCGTTTCGAGGCGTATAACTCTCGAGAGCCCGAAAAAGGCAATTAATCCTCAGAAGGAAATGTTGTCGTCCGAGGATGATGACATTATACCTGAGAAATCGTGCCCACATACGATAGGTTGCTCCGAATTTCAAACGGACGAGCTGTACTATCGTGTTGCGGGTACGAGCAAATCCAGAAAGAGAAGCCCTCGGAGGATTGAAGCTCAATGTCCGTGTTCAAATCTCATTCGGGCGGTACTGTCTGAATGCAATTGTGTTAAGGCAGTCCCCGAAAGAGTATCGGTGTTCGAAAGACTTAGCACCGGAGCGCCAAAGCCAAGGCATAGGCGTTTCCAACGAAGGAAAATAAGGGTCGAGGACGGTGAACATTCAAGGGTCACCGCCAACATGACCAGCACAGGAACAGCGGCTCAGGACAACCCCAAGGCAGTTCCAGAAATAACCCGACGTGTAACTCGTCTTCAATCCGGAGCTATCATCCGTGCGACATATGGTAGAGTCCGAACAAGAGTACCTTCGGGAGATGAAGAATCAGATGCCGGCTCAGCAGTTGCATCTGACAACACCGTGTCCAGCGAAGGACAGCCCCGCGAGTCGTTCATGATAAGCACGGAGCAGGTGGCCAAGATGCTTGAAGATGCCATGGCCAAACAACAGGAGACCTTTCGGTTCGAAATGCAGATGGCCATGCAGAACATGAGAGAAATGCATGACCAACAGCTTCAAGCATTAAGGAACCAACAAGGGGAACCAAGTCAGCCCAACCAGAACAGCCTGGAAGATGAGGGTACAAATGAAGCTCGCAACGTCAATAACCCTCCTATTAATCCAGGGGGTGGTAACGATAATGCTAGCGAAGACGCAGGTGAAAGCCTGAAAATTAAGAACCTCGAAAGCAAAATCAATACATTGATTTCTGCTCAAGAGACTAAAAAGATGGGCATTCCCAGTCCTTACCCAAGAGAGTGGGAATCGATCCCATATCCGGCAAAGTTTAGTCTAATCAACTTCACGCCGTTTAATGGGATGGGTTCACCAACTCAGCATTTGATTTATTTCAAGTCGCACTTGGGAGTCATCTCAGGTAATGAGCCTCTGATGGTGCGGTCATTCGTCGGCACTCTTCGCGGAGCTGCCTTCGATTGGTATCGTCGCCTCAAGCCAGGAAGCATAAATAGCTGGGACGACATGGAGACCAAATTCCTTGCGAATTTCTTCGACGACGACACTGAAATCTCTATCGGGACATTGCTCGATGAGAAGCAGAAGGACGGAGAATTGGTCGAAGTATTCGTCAAAAGGTTCCGGAATAAGGCGATGAATTGCCGGGACCCGATCAGCGAGGAGTTCATTCTTCAGACCTGCCACAACAACCTCTCACTGGATGTTTTGGAAGCAATGGGCACAGCTCCATCCAAGACATGGAAGGACTTGAAGGTCCGAGGCGAGCAAGCTGAGCGGTTCCTCAGGAGGAAGAAGGCGGAGAGAGGCCAACCGGCTACAAATCCTCCGAAGCAGAACTTCAATCAGAAGGGAAAAGGTAAAGCTCAGGTTAATGCTGTTGATGCTAACCAAACCTTCCAATTGCAACCTCAGCAACAGCAGCAGCAGCAGCAACGAGCTCCACAGCAATCGCAGCCACATTGGCAGCAGCGGTCTCAGAAGCAAAAGTCTTCGGAGCCGAGGTTTCCCAAAGTCTACTCCTTCAAAGATGACGAAGTTCCCGGCATCTTCAAATATCTGTTGGAGAACAACAAGATCCAGCTGCCGGCGATTGTGGATCATGAAGGGGCCACTAAAGTGACGGACCCGAGGTACTGCGCGTATCACAGAGCGGTCCACCACCCTACGAAGTCCTGCTACCACCTCAAGGACAAGATCCAGGCGTTGATCGATGTAGGGGTTATAACTCCGAAACCGGCCAAGAATGTAGGAGCAAATGCGGTGTCGATCAGTTTTGGGTCAGTACCCACAGCTTGGTTTGAGCCGAAGCGTGTCACCAAAGTTGGGATGAAGACGGTGAATGACGACCCGCACGGACAACGCCAAAAGGGACTAGTGCCACACACGGCCCCGAACGACGAAATCCTTTGGGTTCACCCCGACCTGATTGAAGATGAACAATGGGCCGGATCGTCATCCACGAAGAAATCTAAAGGGAAAGGAAAGTCTTGCTACGGAGTTTCCGCCATCCCAGGGAAAGACGACGAAGGAATCCCAACTTTCCCACTTTCTGAAGATGAACAAGAAGTCTTCACCACTAGAAGCGGGAACCAATACCACTTCAACTATCCGTCACATAATGAACAAGCAGCTAAGCTAGGGGTGACAAAACAGGGACCAGCCAAGACTCTCACAGAGATAGGGGTGATCCCAATTCCTAAACCGGCTGAAGATGTTCGACGACAGCCGGCAGATAAACAGAAAGACAAAGGATCCCAAGAGGTTCAGAACCCGAAGCAGTCTCGCTTCAGTCGTCCAATTGGAGGAGATAAACCGGGAAGTTCGAAAAATCCGCGTGTCTTCGACATCATGGCTCAGCTAGCCAACATTCCAGCAAGGATAACACTTTATGAATTGCTGCGGCTATCTAAGGAAACTAGAGAAGCCTTGCAAGAAGCCCTGGTAGATTCAGAGGTGTTCCTTACTCGAGTCAAACCAGCACCCGAGGAACTGGAATTGTCAGCCCAACAATGTAATGTGGCAGCCAAGAACATTCCCTGCATCACCTTCACCAAAGAGGACATGCAGACGAAGAATTCGAACCATGATCGGCCCCTGTACTTCGTCGGGTACATTGGCTCCAGCGAAGTTAACCGAATCCAAGTAGATCCGGGTTCCGCTGTGAGTATTATGCCACTTCGACTGATGCACAGCCTTGGCATTCCAGTCAGCAAGTTGGCGTCTACAGGCACAGTCATATACGGATTCAACACCAGCGGGTCAAGACCTTTGGGTAAAATCCGGATAAAGTGCCAAATGGGCGATTTAAAGACGGAGGTCACATGCTACGTGATTGATGCTGAGACATCCTATAACTTATTATTGGGTCGGCCTTGGATCCATAGTAACGTTATAGTCCCCTCCACTCTACATCAGTGTTTGAAATATGTCGACACTGATGGTAGAGTTAGGACGGTGGTCGCGGATAAGCAACCATTCAAAGGGTATGAGAACTACTTCACAGATTCTCTCCTTTATGGAAACGAATCCGATACGGAACCATCGATCCAAGGCACGGACAGCGGAGAAGAAGCTGATTCCGAAGCCGGATTCGATTACAATGGTGGTTTTGTTTTTAATGACATTGTACCCTTTGTAATCAATCTCGACGACGAACAGTCGTCAGATGGCGGTTGTAACTGGCAACTTGCCGAGCTTGAAATAAATAATGGTCTAGAGTACTCCTTGTCTTTTGATGATGCGATAAAGGGATTGTACGATAATCCCGAATTATGTATGCCGCTCCGATCGTCGTATGTAACGAAGAAGCGTCTCCAACACTCTTTCGGAACAACTCAGATTATTCCCGCCAAAATAGGGGGACAAAAAGAAGTGATCTTCGGTAAAGGAGAAAATCTTCCGGTGCCAGATCATTTCCTAAGAGAGGATGAAGATGGTGACAATTCTGGTTTACATTTATCTAAGTACAGTCCAGAAGCGCGCAAGCTCATGGAAAGACAAGGATATGATTTCACACTCGGAGAAGGTCTATACTTCGATCGAGGTTCCCGTGTCCCAGTCAAAGCGGCATATGTACCAAAGGGTAAACCGGAGGGCTATTATCGTCACAAGAGGGGCTTAGGCTACGTCTCGTCGGATGACGAATGTGGCTGGCAAATCATAGATCAAATTGCTAACAAAGCCAAGGATCGGTACTTGCTAGATTCGTCAGCTGAAGATTCCGACACAAGTTTGGGAGAAATGTTCAAGGCCTTAATGTCGAACATGACTACGGCTGATCCATCTACAATGGAGGATGACGATCAAATGTAAACGTGGGAGGACCCATGGGTTCATCACCTGAACATGCAATATGGTGATAGGTTCGAACAGAGAGAGCCACCCACCGAAGACGAGGTAGTCCAAATCAATATGGGTGATGAAGCCAATCCAAAGCCCATATTCATCAGTGGTAGTCTCCCATCAGATGAAAAGGAGGAATTAATTGCCTTGATCAGAGAGTATATCGACGTCTTCGCCTGGAACTACGAAGACATGCCAGGGCTCGATCCCAATGTGGCAATGCACCGCCTCGACATCAAGCCGGATGCTAAACCTGTCAAGCAACAACAAAGACGGTTTCGTCCGCAGATCATGGAAGCCATCGAGGCTGAAGTTAAAAAGTTGATCGACTCAGGATTTATTCGGGAAGAACAGCATCCAGACTGGTTAGCCAACATCGTTCCAGTCATGAAGAAAAATGGCAAGATCAGGATTTGCATCGACTTCAGGAATCTGAACGAAGCATGTCCAAAAGATGATTTTCCCCTCCCGATCACAGATGTCATTATTGACAATACATGCGGATTCGAAAGAATGTCCTTTATGGACGGCTTTTCGGGGTATAATCAAATCAAGATGCACCCGGATGACGAAAAGCATACGGCATTCAGAACGCCTCTCGGTATCTTCTGCTACACGGTGATGCCGTTTGGTCTGAAGAATGCAGGTGCCACGTACCAACGAGCAATGACAAAGATTTTCCAGAAACACCTCAGGAAAACAGTTGAATGCTACGTTGATGATTTGGTGGTGAAAAGCCGCAGCAAAGAAGATCACATCAAGGACTTGAGAACAATGTTTGATCTCATGCGGAGTCATCAATTGAAGATGAATCCCACGAAATCCTTCCTCGGAATGTCCAGCGGAAAATTCCTTGGATTCGTCGTTACCACCAAGGGTATACATATCGACCCAGACAAGGTAAAGGCGATAAATGAATTGCAACCCCCGAAGAATCTAAGGGAACTCAGAGGATTGCAAGGACGTTTGGCGTATATCCGGAGATTCATTTCAAATCTTTCTGGGAAGTGCCAACCATTTTCGAAGCTAAACAAGAAAGGCGTATCGTTTATTTGGGACGATGCTTGCCAGAAGGCATTCGAAGATATCAAGGCATATCTGATGAATCCACCTGTTCTTGTTGCACCAAAATCAGGTAAACCGTTCTTGATTTATATCAAGGCGATGAACCATTCGGTAAGTGCTTTATTAGCACAAGACGATGATAATGGTCACGAACAGGCAGTCTATTATCTAAGTCGGACCTTGATAGGCGCCGAGTCTCGATACCCGATGATCGAGAAAGAATGTCTCACATTGGTGTTTGCGGTGCAGAAGATGCGACATTACTTAGTTGGTCAGACGATTTACGTCATCGCTAATATTAATCCGGTACGAGTATTCATGACTCAACCAGGTTCGATGAATTGGCGGTTGGCAAAATGGGCCCTTCTTTTGTCCCAGTATGATCTGCACTTCAAACAGCAGAAGTCGGTCAAAGGACAGGCAATTTGTGATCTTTTGGCGGCAAGCCCGACAATAGATACGGTGGAAGTATACGATGACTTGCCAGATGAAACCCACGAGGTTAATACCACGTCACACCAACAAGTATGGCAGTTATATTTTGATGGTGCCTCGAGAGCAGTCAATAAAGCAGTAACCCCGGGATGTCCTAAGGTCACTTCTGGAGTTGGCGTTGTCTTAGTTTCCCCAGGGAAGCACGTGGTGCCTCGAGCTTATTCGCTGACGAGTCCATGCTCTAACAACGTAGCCGAGTATAACGCACTCCTCATAGGACTCAGTTTCGCCAAGGAGCTGGGGGTCGAATATCTCGAAGCCTTTGGGGATTCTCAACTAATTGTCAACCAAGTTCGTGGGGAGTATGAAGTCAGAAACCCAGACCTGATTCCATACCACCAAGAGGCCGTCAGAGTGGCAGATTCTTTTGAAGAATTTTACATTGAATACATCCCGCGTCTTCAGAACGCTTATGCAGATGCACTGGCAGCACTAGCAGTATTACTCGCGCAACCGCCCGAAACTGAACTGCTAGTCACAGTAAGATCACACCAACTCTGCGTACCCATATACGATATGGATATTAAAGAGGAGGAAGATAGAAACGTAAACGCCAAAGAGGTGAACTCAACCCAAATCGGGTCCGAGTCCCGAGATTGGCGCTTTCCTATTATTGACTACGTCCAATACGGCATTTTACCAGAGGATGTAAAAGAAAAAGAATCTATTCGCCGAAGAGCACCACGGTTCTTTTACAATACCGAGACCCGTACGCTGTATCGCCGGGGGTACGATGACTTGCTCCTCCGATGCCTTTCGAATGAAGAAGCAAAAGAAGTTCTTAAGGAAGCACATGAAGGAGAATGCGGTGCGCATCAGCCTGGTCCCAAGCTATATGATCGAATCAGAAGAATGGGATATTTCTGGCCAACAATGGTTCGTGACGCGATTGAGTACGCTCGAGAATGTCACGCTTGTCAAGTACATGCAAACTATATGCACCAACCACCGGAGCGGTTACACGCGTCAACCACGTCCTGGCCATTCGAGACATGGGGTATGGACATTGTTGGTCCTATCTTTCCTCCTTCAGTAAAAGGTGATCGATTCATCCTTGCTATCACCGACTACTTTTCAAAGTGGGCTGAAGCCATTCCACTTAAAGAAGTAAAGACGAACAACGTCATCAACTTCATCAAGCATCATGTCATATACCGACACGGCATGCCGAGGCGGATCATTCATGACAACGGTCCGCAATTCATAAGCAACGCCTTCATCCGGTTCTGTGACAAGTTCAAGATCCAAGATGTTTCGTCAACACCCTATTATCCTGCCGCTAACGGATTAGCTGAGGCTTTCAACAAGACGATCATCAAGATCTTATCAAAACTCGTGAAAACCAACAAACGGGATTGGGATGATAAACTCGGCGAAGCGCTCTGGGCTTATCGTACTACCATACGCACACCTACGGGAGCTACTCCATATTCGTTGGTCTACGGATGCGAAGCTGTGCTACCGTTGGAGATTCAAATCCCCTCTCTTCGGATCGCTCTCGCAACGGAGATGACGACCGAAGAGCAGCATCAGAAGCGTCTCGAGGAACTCGAAAGGCTGGACGAAAAGCGCTTGGAAGCTCAACAACACATCGAGTTCTACCAGGCTAGGATATCCAGGGCTTTTGACAAAAGGGTTCGCCAAAGAAGCTTCAAGGAAGGAGAGCTGGTCCTCGCTGCTCGCCGACCAATAATCCTCACCTCCAAGAAGAAAGGTAAATTCGAACCTAAGTGGGAAGGACCGTTTGTAATAGACACAGTCTATTCGAACGGTGCTTACCGCTTAATTTCTTTAGAGGGTAACAGGCAATTAATGCCAATAAATGGGAAGTTTTTGAAAAAGTACTATCCCTAGTACGTTCAGGACAACTCATTTATCGGGAAATTCCTTGAAGAATGTTACACTTAATATTCTAGAGGATAACCCAATTTTATTTTTACCACCAAAATCCCTCGCTGATCAATTTCAATTGACAGTGAGTCCACCGAAAAGGTTCATTCTCAGTTCGGAGTCCCCTTTCGATGAACGAAAGAACTCCATTTCTTTTCTCTTGGGTTCAACCTTTTTATGGTTGTAACTGAAGTTGAAATTTCTCTTCGATAAACGAAGAACTCATTTTTTCGATCAGATAACCAATCCTATAAAAGGTAAGTTTATCTAGATCTTCCGGATTCTCGGAGTGGAGATCCCACTTCTAGTTTCCTTCTTGCACTGGAAATAGAATATAAAATTCTTCCTTTCCAGAAACAAGGAATAGAATATAAAATTCTTCCTTCCTTGTCCAGGGAATAGAATATAAAATTCTTCCTTCCCCACACCAACTCTTTTTCCAAAGTTTACCAATTTAGGATTCATCCTAGGTATTTTATCCCGAAACCTAAGCAGGGATAAGTCTGCGCCTAAAACGCGCTGCCGGTTTAGTCTTTTTCCGATTGAAAAAGACACCAGAATTCGATTCTGGGGTATTTTATCCTGAAACCTAAGTAAGGATAAGTCCGCACCTAACACGCGCGGCCGGTTAGTTCTTAACCGTTAAAAAGAACACCCGTCTGCATATTCAACGTTGTGGCAGGTTGTTATTAATAACACCGAAATCCATGCCTCACACGCATGGGGAATTTTATCCTGAATCCTAAGAAGGGATATGTCGACGCCTAACACGCGTCGCCGGTTTGGTCTTTATCCGTAGAAAAAGATACTAGAGTCTGACTCTGGGGTCTTTTATCCCAAAGCCTAAGTAGGGATAAGCCAACGTCTAATACACGTTGCTGGGTAGCCTATTCCCATAACAATGGCAAAGCCTACATATTCAAAGTTGTAGCACAAAGTCTAAGGGAGTTTATTCCTCTAGCGCAACGTCACATGCGGAACGGATTAAAACAATCTGCATGTAAGCCCGACTCAAACGGTAGTCGGTAAGAGCACATCAAATCCGTTGAAGGCTGAGGGTTTGCCAAAAATCCTAAGTCAACGTCTCATACACGTTGCTGTTTAGTCTTTTCACAGGAGAAAGACGAAGTCTACGTATTCAATATCGTAGCACTAAAAGAGTTAACTCTTTTAGCTTAACGTCACGTGCGGAACGGATTTAGACAATCCGCACGCTAGCCCGACTCAAACGGTAGTCGGTAAAGGCTAATCAAATCCGTTAGAGGCTGGGGGTTGGCCAAAAATCCTAAAGCCAACACCTCACACGTGTCGCCGGGTAGCCTATTCCCGTAACAATGGCGAAGTCTATGTATTCGACATCATAGCACAAAGTCTCAGAGAATTCAATCTCTGAGCATAACGTTACATGCGAGCGGATTTAAACAAATCGCGTGCTAGCCCGACTCAAACGGTAGTTGGTAAAGGCTAACCAAACCCGTTGATGGCTGAGGGTTTGCCAAAAATCCTATGAGTATTGTGGTCAATCATTTCAAACGAAATGACGAATCATAATAAAGATAAAAAGGAAATTCACTCAAAGAGTCAAAAGTCAAATCACTCAGTAAACAAAATCAAACATCAAGCCCGTGGCTAAAAATCTGCTGACTGAACTTAGACAGCTTATCATCATAAGCTTGGCTAAGCTCAGCCCTAATGGACTCCTCAGTGGCGGCCGAAGTCTTCGCAGCAGTCTCTTCTGTCTCGGATAGCTTCTGCTTCAAGGACTTCAACTCATCAGACAAAGCCGTGCAGGTCTACTGGTCCTGTGTCTTCGTCATCTGAAGAACATCAAAAGTCTCCTCCTTTTCACGGAGTGCTCTTCTGAGCTGGTCTATCTCGACCGCACAGGAAGTGAGAGAAGAATCGAGCTCGGCAAGTGAAGATAACCTGGTAGCAAGGCAGGTCTTAACTCGAGCTACTCGGTCTCGCTGCACCTGAACCTCAAGATCAGCAAGAAGCTGAGTCTCGCGCAATGACTGTAAACGAGTATCCAGCTCAGCAGCAATGAAGGAAGAAGCACCGGCATCCCGAAGCTCACGAAACATCTGAAGCTCACGCTCTAAGCAGTCGAGATCGTCAACTATGGCCTTCGCCAAATCTAGGTATCCTGCCTCCCTTATCAAATTGATTCTGGAATTAAGGAAAGGTTTGAACTGGTGAAGGGAAAGTCCGCTGTGGAAGAGCTTGCCAATCATAGCCTTCACAAAGGAGAAGAAGGAGCGAACTTCTAGACAGATAACGATCTTGTCGGGATCGTCGTCGGATAACAACTCCTTCACTAAGACATGAAGACGAGAAGAACGCCCTATACAAAAAAGAGGGAGAAGTCCGTTAAAAGTTTTAATGAGAAAAAGGAATAACATTCTTCAATGAGTTAACTTATACCTTCTTCTCCTTGAGCCGCTGGGGGTAGTGGAGGTGTAACGGCTGTAGGTGCATCAACTGGTATAGTTGGTCTCACAGCCGGCTCGACAGGGTCTTTCTCAACAAAAGCTCCTGCCAGATCCAAAACGGAATTCGCAGAGACGTTACATTATAGTTGCATTAGTCAAGATTGGCTAGTCATATAAGTAACTCAGAAAGAAGCACATACCTTCAAGGGAACCATCCTCAGGATTTCCAGCGAAGGCGGGCTCAGAAAACATATCCCCAGGTAACTGGTCATCGATCTGAGGAGAGCTATATATATAGCGCATCATAGGAGTGTCCGCAAACAAGCTTCCCTCGTCGAAGTCATCGATGGAGAAATCTGACATAAAAGAATATCAGTGCAAAAAAAAAGGTGAAGAGACTACAACTAATGGAAATGAGTTACCTCTCACGGGTGCATCGGTCTCTTCATTCCCAGGATTCGCCTCCTGCAAATTGTCTGAAGAAACAAGAAGTAGAGGACAGTTAGGAGATACACAAATTCATTCGTGTATTATCTAAAGAAATACAGTGTCAGTGTTAGATGTACCTGGATTCATGGAATCGGGTCCTACATTGATCTCCTCTCTAATGTCAGCAACCCCTGTAGGCCTCTCTACAGGGGGTGGTGGGTCAGACTCATCAGGAGATACGGGAATAGGATCGGGACTCATCTCATTCTCCCCACGCGCTCCTATATAGAGGTGGAAAAGTATAAATCAATGTGCTGAATAACCAAGAGAATGGTTCACAGGATGGATAGTACCTCCGTCACCGGCAGGATCATCGCCAGCCAAGTCCATATCAGAAGCTCGGGAAGCTGCACGCAGCTTACGGGCTAATCTCTTCCGCCTAGCAGTAGGGATCGAAGGTCTCGCCTGAGGTGGAGGATGAAACTCTCCATCATGATCAACTGTGGTCCCTGAAACGTCAAACCATAGTCAGTTTCAATATTTCTGGAAAATAAAGGGAAAAGTTGAATCGCAAACCTCGCTCAGAAGAGTCATCATAATCTTCGGGATCCCCGCCTGAAGCCTCGTCTGTGGAATGGAATGTCCTCTGGCCCTCTTCATCAATTCGGCGAGTCTTGTTCCGCGCCCTCTGTGCACGAGCGTTCTCCCGAATCCTAAGGGAATCAATCTGAGAAGCCTTCTCAGCCTCTATCTCTGCAATCGGCTTCACGGGGACAGTCTTGTTAGCTGCTAGTAACCACTTGCAGCTCAAGAAAGTGAGGTTCAACTGTCGATCAATACTCGGGAGGCTGAACTTAGCACCAGTACAGCCAGTCACGGTCCATAACCATGCACGGAGACCGTCGATCAAACCACTATGGGTCCGAAGCTGTTGACGAGGATTCCCGATGTAGAGCTGATCATAGCCAAACTGGCGAGCGAATCGGCAGGGTAGATATGGCTCTATGAAGCACTGATCCCTCACCCGAAAAGTCAGATAGCCAGGCCTGATGTTCACCAGCCAGTTGAAGCAGCCAATGTCTAAGTGAGTCCGATACTCTCTCGGTCTCTCATCGTCTATCAAGCACTCGCCGTATCGGCCGGAGAACTGCGGAAAACAAGTGGAAAATGCCCAACACTTGTGGACCTGTAACTGCTGTCTGACATCAGAAAATCCGCGGCCCTCCCACCTGCCATTCTCAAGCAACTGTAGCAGGGGAACAGAGTGGTCTGTGGCGTTCGGCACCGACATTATATCCGAGCGGTGAAGGACGAACCAAGCCATCAGATAAGCGTACGGAAGCTCCACCTTAAGAGTGGGAATCTGACCTGGCAAATCGGTCTCCTTCCGTGTGAAGGCACTGGAAAGCTGTCGAAGTCCTCGGTGAATGTCAGCTACCATCACCGGAAGAAGTGAAAGCTCTTTCTTATAAGCAAGCTGAACGGCCGGGTAGAGCACCTCTAAAGGCAATGCATCACCAGACTGGTATGGAACCACACACTTCTTCAACCAAATAGCGAGATAACCGGCAAGAAGAGTCATCGGCCGAATCGGAGTGGTCGCATGCCATAAGAAAGATCTGAATCTGGTCTTCGCAGGGAAGCCACCCTCAGGACTGCTAGTGGTGTAGGAGTGAGCATCAATCTTCTTCAACAAACTATTCACCTCTGAGGGAGTAAGTGGGGCCAACTCACAAATAACCTCGCCAGAACTGTTCTCTAGGCTCTTGAATAAATAGTTCGCAAACTGCTTCAGACTCACGGAGGCCTTGGTCCTTTTCGCTAAAGGCTCAGACTGTGCCAAAGCAACGTGATAATGACAAGTGAGATCCCATAGAGTCTCATAGCGATCAGGCATGCGATCCTTCAACTGGTCCAATTCACGATTAGAGGGAAAGTACTCCTGGTATAACATCTGTCCCATGGGCAAGCCAGAAATCCGGTGCATCTCGTGAAGAACCAAGCCAAATTGGACCAGACTGAGCCAGAATGGGCCCAAATTGAGCCTGAATGAGCCAAATTGAGCCAGATTGAACTTGGCTGGACCAGACCAAGCCAGAGTGGATCAGACTGAGCCAGAATGAGCCAAATTGAGTCTGAATGGACCAGAATGGACCAGTTTGAACCAATTTCGAACCAGTTTGAACCAAATTCGAACCAGAATTCAAATTGGAGCTGAATTAAGCATCGAAATGACTTCAGATCAACCTACGGTTCAGTTTCTCACCTATTTAATCCCTCTCTCATATATTTGGAAGGGTTGGAAAGATTTTTTTAGCCAAATTACTGCCTTTTTTGGGCTCATTTTCAAGCCGGTTCAGATTATTCGAACCTAAAAGAATACTCCAATAAGGTATACGAGTATAAACTATTCCCTATTTTTATTGAGAAGTTCCTGGAGAGTATTCTTCTAAAAATATTCTTAAGGATAACTCAATAACACGACGCCAGACAACGCGTCGCAAATGAAGACTCTGCGCCAACAATCGAGCGTTAGTTGTACGTCAAACCAACCAGCACAAGCTAAAAGATTGAAAAATCAGGAATCGACTTCAAGTTCAAATTCCGACGACGGTCAGACAATAAATGCAGCACCGGAATCTTTACAAGCATTCGACAAAGCACCGAATAGCCTGAAGGAGTGAAGGAATACAGAACGAAAGTCGTTCCAGGTCCCGTTACACCGACAAAGGGTAAGGGACAATCATATCCAAAATATCCCAGACTCCTCTATAAAAGAATGAGGCTGGAACATTTTGGAGGGGGTATCTGTAGGCGTGTAAAATTGCCTATAGGTCCCTTAGCTTAGCTCGGCATGATGATTCGACAAATCAACGGACGTTCGAGCGACGAAACGAACTAAAGAGGCTACGAAGCTAACGAACCGCACGTGAACAACGTCAATGGTTCGGGGAGTCAACGAGTCATCCAACAAAGCGGATTTGAACTCAAACACCGACTGGGTTTTACTGCCAAATCAGGAATCAAGTCAACAAATCAACAAAACAGCCGAACAACGGACCAAAAAACCGGAAACAACGGAAAACGACGGAACCAGCGCACCTGGGGGAACTCGGCCCGAACCGAACCACCCTAAGGTGGCTCGGCCCAAGCCGAGCCACCCTAGGGTGGCTCGGTGGCCGAGCCACCCAGAGGTGGCTAGGC